>JARQOC010000004.1:102037620-102122620 GCA_033576535.1 Allobates femoralis
AGACCTATTCTTGTTCCCTACTGGACGGCGGGATGAACGTCCCATATGTATCAACAGGGAATCCTGAAATCACCTGTCCTCCGACAGCGGTGAATAGGATGATCATCACCGTACAGAGCGCCGGGACTAGAGCTCCTGGGGTGGTTTAACCCCATGTGGTATTTCTTGACATTGTCATTCAAATGGAAAGTTATATCCCGTCACAATGGTGACCCCTCATCAAGCTTTGTGACCTCCTAATCCCAAAATTCACTATACTGTCGCTGATAGAAGGTAGTAATAATCTAAATATGAAGATAGGCGCAGGTCTCTGGAGGACACAAAGGCTGCAGCTAGGTCTATGCCTAGAGCCATCATCACACATGAGGTGCTTATGGATGAGGCTCTTGTTATATTTTACTATTATAGAATACGTCCTGCAGGGTTCAATGTCATTACATTGTGTGAGGCCTAATCAACATTTAAGGGTAAAGACAGAAGAGAAGAACAACAGAACCAGAGTGAGCACCAGATGAGGAGTAGCAGCATCAGGAGACACTGTAAATGGAGGGTGAGGAGAGAGTAATGGTTATTTTCATTTTTTTGTCCGCCTTTTACCAGCAATCAAGGCTTCTTCTCTACAGTCTTCAATCCTTCATGAAGCTGTCATTAGATCATTTTCAGACCAATGACCAACCAGCAACTGTATGCTCACCCATCCCTTGCAGACTGTGAGCCCTCATGGGCAGGGTCCTCTCTCCTCACCTACTGTCTCCTCACTCATCCCTTGCAGACTGTGAGCCCTCATGGGCAGGGTCCTCTCTCCTCACCTACTGTCTCCTCACCCATCCCTTGTAGACTGTGAGTCCTCTTAGGCAGGGTCCTCTTCTCTCTTACTGTATCCTCACCCATTCCTTATAGACCGTAAGCCCTCTCTGGCAGGGTCCTCTCTCCTCACCTACTGTATCCTCATCCATCCCTTATAGACCGTGAGCCCTCAGGGGCAGCGTCCTCTCTCCTCATCTACTGTATCCTCACCCATCCCTTGTAGACTGTGAGCACTTGTGAGCAGGATCCTCTCTCCTCTCCTAGTGTATCCTCACCCATCCCTTATAGACCGTGAGCCCTCAGGGGCAGCGTCCTCTCTCCTCATCTACTGTATCCTCACCCATCTCTTGTAGACTGTGAACCCTTGTGGGCAGGATCCTCTCTCCTCTCCTACTGTATCCTCACTCATCCCTTGTAGACTGTGAGCTCTCATGGGCAGGGTCCTCTCTCCTCACCTACTGTATCCTCACCCATCCCTTGTGGACTGTGAGCTCTTGTGGGCAGGGTCCTTTCTCCTCACCTACTGTATCCTCACCCATCCCTTGTGGACTGTGAACTCTCGTGGGCAGGGTCCTTTCTCCTCACCTACTGTATCCTCACCCATCCCTTGTAGACTGTGAGTCCTCGTGGCCAGACTCCTTTCTCCTCACCTACTGTATCCTCACCCATCCCTTGTAGACTGTGAGCTCTCGTGGGCAGGGTCCTTTCTCCTCACCTACTGTATCCTCACCCATCCCTTGTAGACTGTGCACCATCATGGGCAGGGAAACACTTCCTAATCCTTATTTTCTAAAACATTCTGTTAACAGTTAATTAATTCACTGGAGAAGAAAAAAAAGCCATGTAACTAACAGGCAGTCACCTAAGACATCATTGTGGATTGGGACTCAATGGAATGTTCTTCAAAGGGAGCCAACCATCAGGATTTAGGGCTGTAAAGTTAAGCCAATGCCTTACAGGCACTGGGATACCGAATGCAATCATTTCTTTAGTTCAATGATTCCATGTTTGATTGTAGAAAAAAGTGTTATGAAACTCCTGGTAAACAGGGCAGCAGGTGATTGATGTATGCAGCACTGCGTCACTATTTGGGGTTGTTTTTTTTTTTCTCCCCTGTGGGCATGCCTTTTGGCTATAAGCAAAAACCCTCCCTTTCATCTCTACTTTCAGTTTTGTCTGGCGCTCTGTGGATGGAGTATAGTGACGGTAAGCGGGAGCCAGAACCTGAAAGAGATAAGGGAGGGAGGGTTGGTTTACAGCCGAAAGGCATGTCCACAGGGGTGTAATAAAAAAAAAAACTGAATAGTGACAGAGTGCTGCACATATCAATCATCGGCTGGCCTGTTTTCCAGGAGTTTGATAACACTTTTTTCTACAATCAGACATTGAATCATTCAAGTAAAGATGTGATTGTATCTTGTAAGGCACTGGCTTTACTTTATGGCCCTAAATTCTGCTGGTTGGTTCTCTTTAAAACATTGATATTCCTTTATATTTTTACCTATTTGCTTGCTCATATTAAAAAAAACAGCCACGATTAGTGGGAGAGGTGCATTTAAATGCATGATTGCTGATTCACGCAACCCTTCATGGGCAAAAGATGGTGGGGCACATTCTGAAACCTCTATATGGGGTAAATAAAGAACCTTTTTCATCCAAAGTTTTCATATAATGAGTGTTAAATTGAGTGTATGTACATGCAGGTCAGTGCATGGTAATATTGGTGAGACACTGTAAGTTGTCTATATCCGTCGAATATCGTTACACATTTCAGTGCAATATTTGACCTTTTCTAACCAAGCATAATATGGAAAAAATTAGCCTTTTCTACAGCATTCCTTCAGCTATCAATCTTGTAGAAGAACTGCTTGGCCACTCTATAATACATTTATTGGTTTCACACTCTAGATTAACAGCAGACGATAAAGCACGCTTCATGACGGATGAACAGAAGGAAGCGCTCAGCACTTTCATCAGAACGATGGTTTTCATCTGAGATAAAACTGACAGATCACTAAAGAGAAGAAAAAAAACACAAAAGGGAAATTGTGGCATCATCTGTGATTGTGTTTCTACTTAGCATTAGACGCTATATGTGAAGCACGTCCTCAAGGGAAACAAGGAGTGACACGTGGGTTACGAGACCGGAGAAATATTCCTGTATCCAACATAGTGGCTAAAGAGAACCTGTCATCAAGTTTTCTCTATGTAAACTATATCCACCCCCTTTCAGTCACATTTAAAGGGAATCTGTCACCACATTTGACCTGTCTAACTATTAATATGAGCCACCCCTTGGCTGGGTCATTCCCTGGAGGGATATCTGGCTAGTCCTGTGTTTGAGACTCCTAACCGAGGCTCCACAGACTCTATTTGCATATTCATGATTCCCAGGGGGCAATGCACCTAGGAATTCACTGTGTTGAGCGCTTTAGCCGGCTGCCCGCAGTGTTTTCTTGGACTGGTCTCCCTGAGATCAGTGAATGCTTTGTAACTATTAATATGGGCACACAGGCTATAGACTGCTGAAAAAAGTTATACCTTAATGCCTCATATCAGATGCCTTATTCTGGAGAAATCATCTTTTATCAGTTTATGTAAATGAGCTCTTCCAGGCTATGGGGTGGATGCTGCCTGGAGGATAACTCCACCCCAGTACTTATCATAAATAGAAGCGGACTTGTCAGTGTGAAACAAGTGACAAACACATTTTTTGCAGTTCTGCTGTAATTCAACAAAACTTCAAGCCTGTCTGCCTGGGAGATAGAAGCTGAGAGGAACCTGCAGATGTTCGAGCTATAATCACCCAGAAATCTATAGTGTGATCAGGAGAGGAGAGAGCGGCATCATTCATCACACACTGGTAACTCCTCCTTCTATTTATAAAAATCTCTGGAGGAGGACTTATCTTCAAGGCAGCTTCCGACCCATAACCTAGAACAGATCATTTACATAAAGTAATAAAAGATGATTAATCCACAACAAAGCATCGTTAATGCCTTGTTGTGGCATTGAATAAATGTAACTAATTTACCATCTAATCCCTGACACGTGTTTGCTGCTCTTGCATCGGCTGCAAGAGCGAGGGTATTCAACCTTTCAGGGTCAGTCTCAGGGATTTTATGGTGGCAGTCCCACAGGTTGTGGCCCTGACCGAGCATGTGAAAAAGGGATTTTTACAGGGGAAAATACATTTTATTGTGATGCCATCTGAGGTGTCAGGTCAATTTGACCAGCGCTGCTTGTAGTTGCCCCAGGAGATAGGTGGTATGGCAGCAGTGATTAAGCACTCCCCTCAGATGGAGCGAGCCCCTGGAGTCTGGATAAACTGGTAATGTAAATGATGGTGGTTGTAGTTGTTGATGTAAGAGGGACCAGGAAGGAGTGGACAGACAGAATGGTTGCAGTTCTTACCAGTTACCCTTTACTTGCAATTCAAGTTCATGGACAACCCAGCCAGGGTACTGTGTCCTTCAAGGTTGCAGCTTGACCAGCTCCCAAGTAGTTCATGTCCACTCTGCTGAGACACGGCATTTTAAGCCTTTCCTTGCTGCCCTTAGCTGACACTTTTCTACTCCTTCCTTCCAGTGTCCTTGTGCTACAAGTCGCAAAGCAAGTGACTGCGGGCACTTCTGAGTGACTAACTTGCAAGTCCTCTTGACCCTCTGCAGTCCCTTTGCTTGGGAGAGTCCATGATGGTGGCCAATGCATGTGAAGTTCAGTGACCTCCGGTTTCTCAGTTGGTCTTGCAGATCCAAACCAATTTTGTGGCCAGCACCCCTGTGCAGCTCGTTCCTCTACCCGACCCAGATAGTAAGCTGTAGATTTGGGTTCTCAGGCCTGGAGATCAGCAGCTGACCCTTCTGGATGGGTCCCGCTCTCACGACAGCTGCCTGGGTCCCCTGGAACTCACTTCTACTCTGCCATGTTGTTTTTTTTCTTTTCTCTCTCACTAAAATAACTGACTACACTAACTCCTCCCTCTAGCCAGCAGATAGGGTTTGCTCTATCCGTGAGCCTCTTCCGCCCTGCAACTCATTGGCCTCGAGTTTGGGTTGATGTCTAAGCAAATTCCAAAAGAATCCACTTAATATAAACAGACAAGCCCTTTCTTTTTCCTATAAGGTGTTTCTCAAGATCTAGAGGAGGAAAAATTGCTCAAAAGCCTGAACATATGATCAGCAAATTGATTTTTTAATACAAAGAAACGCAAATAATTTTCCTGAATGACGTTTGGGCATTTGAGCCCTGGTTTTGGCTTACAAATACTAAGGTAAAAACTCACCAAATGCTCAATGTGTGCACGAGGCCTAAAAACGGCTCTGTGGGTGCATAGCTTTAAGATAAGTGCACACGTTGAGTTTTTAGTGAATTTTTAACTCAATATTTTTAAGCCAAAACCAGGAGAGGAACAATCAGAGGAAAAGTAATATAGAAACACATCACCACTTCTGGATTTATCACCCACTCCTGGTTTGGACTTAACAATACTGAGTCAAAAAAACTCACCAATATGTGCACGTGGCCTAAAATATGTGAATGAAGGAACTGGCGACACCAGGGAAACTACTGTTATAGATCTCCTGCAAAGTGTGAAAATACACCCCAGAGTGTAATTAAGTATAACAATGCACAACAAAAAAAGAATCAAAGGTGCAATTTTTAATGAGTTCCAAAGCCTAATATTTGTGATAAGATACTGTGATATTGTGATGGATTCCATCACAACTGTACAGTGTGATAATAGTACTAAGTATTATTGCAAATGTTAACAGGTGCGAGAATTCAAGGTGCAGACAATGAGGACACAGTGATAACTGAATCAACAATGGTATATTTACTTTACACAAAAAGCAAAATATGTCTTTGTTATGAGGTCAGCGAGTATTACAATTGGTGAAAATAAAACATTATGGTACGATAAGATATATAACAATACAGACATACAAGTTATAAACTCAATACTGTTTTCATGCTATTATTATATTGTTACCCTTAAATAATGGTCATTGACAAAGATATCTTATTCCCAATTCTTCAACCAGGGAAGAGTCAGTGTAAATTCTCTATCCATCACTGTCACCAACTATGTAAATAACATTTAACAGCTCATTGGCCCTAACAGGGTTAAAAGACACGATCCACTAGACCACAAGTCCAAGTTGGTGGGTAACTTCTTACACTCAGCATGCTAGTTGCCTTAATTTCCTGAAGTGTGGCCCCAGTCCCCACTTAATACTGTACATCGGCACAGGAAGCTATGGCTCACAAAGATGTTCCTATGGTATAGCCGGGTCATCTCACGCATCTGATCACAGATCTTCTCCTGGAACTGTTCTCAGTCCTCATCTCGGATCTGGTTACAAATCATCCTCTTAACATGGTCGCTGATCTCCTTTCGGATCTCATCTCAGATCTCCTCTGGAATCTGGTCTCGGATCTTCCCTAGGATCTGATCATGAATATGCACTTAAAATTGGACCTGGATCTCCTCTTGAACCTGGTCTCCCCTCATATCTGGTCACAGAATTTCACCTCTAAGTTGCTCCACTGCTCACACCACCATCCTGCTAACGGTTCAGGCAGCAATCCCTTCCCTTCTTGGCCCGGCCAAGGCATTTATAATTAGTAACTGCACCATAATTGTCACCTGACCCAGTGTCTCCTCCAATCTCTTCCTCTCCTGAACATACTCTGAGCTTTCCAGTTCCCATTGCCATGTCTCTTTAAACTTTATAGCCAGCAGATGGCTCATTTGCAGAACTCTGATGTCCATGAACGTCATTGTCTTCTACAGAGTCACCATGTTTGTTAGGTCTGTGGATGACTTAGGTTGTTGGAAGGTGTATATGGTAGCAATATATAGCTATAGTCTTGGGTGTAAGAAAATATTATACAACATTCTTTAGACATTCAGTGTTTTCTAATCTTGTCAACCATTCAGCGAAAACAATTAAAATTGACCTAGACGTAAGTTCCTTCCACCGCATTACCCTGAAGCACTCATCTTTCTCTTGCTAAGATCGGGGCTATAAAATATGCAGCTCCACTCAGCAATTACATATCTGAAGTATATGTGCTCTCCCTTCTCTCTATACCGGAGCCGAGCGTTATCAGTAATGCCAATCAAGGCAAGTGGCATCGCACTGGTAGGGAGGAGGGAGGGTGGAGGCATCTGATGAGGGACTTAGCAGCTTTTTTTTGCCTTCTGTTCTGCTAAATGTTAGGATGATTGTGGCAGTTGAAGAGCTGGCATGTTCACTAACATAGATTCACGTTTGATATTTAATGGGGAGCGGAGCAGACGGGCGCCTGATCAGTTTTCATCGTGTTTACAGAAACAATAGCTGTCATGAGGCGTCTCATCCCAATTCTTGTTTGCTTCCTGTCAATTATTTGGGGGGGGTTAAGTTAGAGAAGTGTGAAACGTTCAGAGAACACAGCAAGTGAAATTTCAGGATAATGAAACCTCTACATGTTGCATCCACATGAGACGTCTGATAGACCAGCAATTCATTACTAGACTTTTCAGCTGCTATGCCCATTGCACAATTCATAAGAGTATGATTGGCATTGGCACTTGACTTGTATTTGTCTGTGTTGATGGTTGGTGGGTATGGCTAATCTATTCCCAAATTTATCCTTTAACCCATTAATAACCCAAGTGAATTAGTTCTTTCAAAAGGATATTTCAGTATCAAAAACATAAATTTAATTGACAGTCATGAGATGATACACAGATAAACAGCAAACAACAAGATTTCCATCTGAAACACGTAACGTACCAGATCTGTTATCAATCCAGTACCTGCGTGTTCAATAGATGACAAGGAAAGATTGTTATCCCAACTGGAGAAATGGCAGTAGAGATATTAAAAATCTGAAGAAATTATTAACTGAATGTTCAGACCATGAGGTCAGATGGAAGGGATGTATAGACAGACAATCACTCATGGACTGCATGAGTTGAGACATAGCTCATCTACAGGTGCATCTCAATTAATTAGAATACCATCAAAAAGGTATTTACTTCAGTAATACAATACATAAAGTGAAACACATATATTATATAATGTAGAGTCATTACACACAGAGTGTATATTTCTGTTAATGTTGATGATTGTGGCTTACAGCCAATAAAAACCCAAAGGTTATTATCTCAGAAAATTAAAGTAGGAAGGATGAAGGGTCTGAGAGATAAAACATGACCTAAATAGTAATTAGAAGCTTCACTTTGTGTGGTTGTGAGTCACAACCTCTATAAAAGCAGATCACGGCTGCTGCAGTCCCCAGCGTGGAGCATATAGAGTAGGGAGGATAAAGGGTTAAAAACCGCGATCCCAAGAGGACATCAAAGGGTGAAAATAATATTGATTTATTAGTCAACGCGTTTCAAGACTCCGTTTCCCCTTCCTCAGGGCAAATCAATATAATATTCAGGGTGTTTCAGGGAGTCCTGAAACATGTTGACTAATACATCAATATTATATTATTTTCTGAGTTAATGACCTTAGGGTTTTCATTGCCTTTAAACCATAATCATCAACATTTACAGAAATAAACACTTGAATTAGATCACTCTGTAATGACGCTATATAATATCTCAATTTCATTTTTTGTATTGAATTACTAAAAAAAACACTTTTTGATGATATTCTAATTCATTGAGATGCAGCTGTACACAACCTGCACTATGACACCAGACCCAGAAAAGTTATGAGCTGTGTGAGGTTTGGATATAACATACTCTATGACAAAGGATTCTTCTGTGAGATATTTTGGTGCCTCAGAAGAGTTCCTTCTGCTACCACAACTGTAATTTGTTCTTAGAGGTTTTACAGCCATGTTCTGCTAGGAAACACAAAAGGAGAATGAATGACTTGTGGCATGAGATTTTATCAGCACAATAGAGCCTAAATCTTCTTTATACTGAAGTAACACAACTTCTGGATGCAGGGGAATCCATTTTTAAAAAATGGAGGACTTTACAACAGTATAAATTCTCGCTAAATATGTTTCCTCTTTTTGGTAACACTGTTCATGTATACTGCTATAGCCATACATGAAAGAAAAAATTACTGGCAGTCTGCCTGCAGACGCATGAAAAATAATTCATTTTCTAAGACAATCACTGTAACATGCGTGAAATTAAATCTTCAGTGATTTCCCAATGAAACAAACATTATTGTCATGCACAACAGATTTAGCAGCCCCAGTAACAATAAGGAAATGTAAAGTTCTCTCTCAATGCTGAGTTAGTTTAACTGTTGTGGTAGGACCAGTAGAATTAGGCCGGGTTCACATTGTGTCTACATACAGAGGGCATGCAGATGCAAACGGAGGGCAAACGCTGTCAGACTGATGTGAACGCAGCGGAGAATCCGCTGTTTTGTGGGCACGCTATGCACTTCTTCAGGAGGTAAATCATGATCATTTTATCTCCTGAAGAAGTGGGCAGTGTGCCCACAAAACACGTTGAGAAAAATGAAATCCTTGAAACTAAGTGTGGCACCCTGTGCCAGGTAAAGCCACAGAACCAACTAGTTCACTAAGGGGTTTATACATCTAGTACTCACATACACCCAACACCTTCCACTCCAGGCCTGTAGGGGGAGTTCTACTGGTTGCTGTTAAGCCAGATCCCCTATAAATACAGGTGCTGGGGGCGGAGTTAGCCAAAGTGTGCAGTCGCTAGAAGATCTGTGAAGATCAGCTCTAAGTCTAGTGAGCTAACCTGGTCACTGGAGCTATGCTAGGCCCGAGATCAGTGCACCGCCAGAGCCAGTGTGAGGTCCAAAGAGAATGAGGATGAAAGGCAGAGGCGAGGAACACTACAGTGGGGGAAGAGGAACCATCCCAGCTCACCCCACCAGAATACCAGTCACTGGAGTCCGAGTCTGCAAGGGAAAGAGGTTAGCCCAGCAGAGAATCCCAGTACACCATGGAGGCTTAGCTTCCCGGACACCCGCAGCACCCACATTTGAGAGCCAGGAGCCGCAGGAGGGATAGCGGTAGCCAAGCGAGAGCCCTCAGTGCACCAACACGGGTGTGGAAGAGCAGGAAAGGTCAGGCCTGGTTTCATACACGCCAGACTCAAGACAAGGGAGCAGAATAAGAAGGCCTTTATTTCACTCGGTGTGGAAATCCCAAAGTGCACCCTTCAACCCTGGATGTGTACCTGGAGAACCATCTGTAAAAAGGTACAGAAAAAACTTTATTGTGTGTGTGTACATTCTTCAACCTGGCCCACACCACAATGACTATGCTGCCCTTTTCCATCATCCTACCCTACAACCCTGGGGAGCCGACTCTTCCTAGAGAGAGCCACAACACCTTGCTGCCGCCCATCACCCCGGAGGTCCCAGCAGCACCAGTGCCATCACCGGACCTACAGGTGGCGTCACGACTGACAATAACTGTAATCCCTGTAAATACCCCCTTTTTATTTTGTCACCAGGGGCACAGACTCGGGCACTGACCACCTGTGACATCCCCGTACCAGTGCACCCGAGATCTGAGTACCCCAAGCCCTTGGTGCAAGACATAAGACGCTTGGAACTTGCTGAGATATTGTTTCCTTGACGTCAGCGTGATCTTTTATCCACCTGCTTCACTCCTTCGCACAAGACTTCTATATCATTAGGATGGTTTGCTGCAGCTGTATAGTGGTTGTGTCTCACTAAACCCTAGAAAATGAGTCGTTCTGACACCATTCTGCATTTCAGAAATATTGGATAAGACCTTATTTTGCACTTGTCTTCCCCCTAGCTTGCTAACACTGGTAAAGGGAGAATGAACCCTGTCATCACTGCAGCCACACTCACATCATACTGACTCTTATTCAGACTAGTATTCCTAGAAGTACAATACTAAAATAGTTCCTGCACAGACTGGAATATCCCAAGCTGTACAACTATACTACCACAACTTGGTCTTGTCTGCCTAAAAGGCCATTGAGTTGTTTCTCGTACCTCCATATGAACCAGAGAGGATGTTGCTAAGTGCAAAAACCAAGATAAGGCAAGCATGTAGAGATAGATGAGAACCCCAGGTGAGAAAACAAGTGGAAAAAGGAAAATAATAAATGTAAGTAATGAAAATCTCTTAGGCCAGATCCACATCACGTTTGAGCATTACGTTCAAGTGTCTGCGCTTAACATCATCATTAACTCAGTGTGACGCTTGCGTTATCTTGCATTAACATTGTCATAGACATGCATTGCCGAACACATCCAAAGGCATCCAAACGCAATCCAAAATGTGCTTGCGATTGAAAGTAGGCATTTTTTCAACGCAGAGGATAATGCTGCACTCCGTGTTAACCTGTGCGTTGAAAAGAAAGCCTACTTTCAATCGCAAGCACACTTTGACTTATGTTTGGATGCTTTCGGCAATGCAAGTCTATGCCAGCGTTAAAGCAAGCGTTACACTGAGTTAAAGCTGATGTTAAGCATAGACAATTGAACACAATGCCCAAAAGCAATGTGGATCTGGCCTTACCAACCTAATAGGAAACAAAAGGAAGGTGAAAGGAAGGCAAATTATTATTTATTTATAGAGCATCATTGATTCCATGGAGGTGTACATGAGAATGGGATACATACAAACAAGTTAAAAATACTATGAACAAACTGACAGTGACAGACTGGTACAGAGGGGAGAGAGGACCCAGCCCTTGCGGGCTTACATTCTACAGGGCAAATGAGTAAAGGGAGCAAAAATCTACACTGGTTCCTGCCGAACAGGCAAAATCCCAAGCTACAGGGCTGAAGCTACATAGGCTGGCTTCACACTGCAGTTTTTTCACTGATCAGTGTCCAACCAGTTTGTGTGCTAAAACCAGGAGTGTCTCCAAAACTCAGAACAGGTGTCAATCTTTCAATTATAGTTTTTCTCTGCAAGTTCCTCTCCTGGTTCCTCTCCTGGTTTTGGCACACAAACCGGTTGGACACTAATCAGTGAAAAAACTGCAGTGTGAAGTCAGCCTTCGTAAAAATCCACACAGAAATATAGCCAGCAGAGTAAGCACAAGGTGAGTATAAATAGCAACACCTGGGATGTGATAGAAGAGAATCAATATGCAAGTGAAAACACCTGATAATGGTGTGGAGCCCACTGGGACGGGGTACTCGGTACCGGACGGGTTACTGCTGGGGATATCACGGCGATCTTGGTCCGGGACGTGTCCCGGGTTCTCACAAGTAAAAGGGGTATTTACAGGGATAGTTTGTCGTGACGCCACCCACGGGTTGTGGTCAGTGAAGGGACCACCGCTGCAGCTCAGCTCTGCCAGGAGGATGGAAGGATGGGTGGGTGGGCTGCAGCTAGATGGATGAGCCCACTGCGGGTCAAGCTACTCCTGGCAGGGTAAATGTGTGTAATGCACAGTTCAGAATACCTGGAGTCAGACACGTAAACTGAAGCAGGGTTCACTGGGTTTACTTTTGAGTTCTTCAGCTCAAGCAGTTTACAACACAGTTCACGGTACAGTTCAATTCACAACTCCATTAACTCCGGACACTTGAACCCTCTACAGCCAGGCTGTCACTCTGAGACCCCTCACTTTTTGTATATGTGCTTTCAGGCTTGTTCTTTCTCTCTCTGTTCTTCCTGTGGATTGTATGGCGGCAGCTCGGCCCCTTGTATATAGCTTCCCCCTATGTGTCTGGGCGGTAAGCTGGGTCCTCTTGGATGCTGCTGAGCCTCCAACCCTGTAGTGGGAACATGGATCTGGAATCTGTATTCCCCGCCGGTTTGTCTGGGGAGCCGGTGTGTAACTTCAGTCCCCCTCAGAGCCGACACTCTGGTGTTAGCCTAGCCTGCAGTAGCCCTGTCTGTCAAAGTCTTACCAGGCTCCTTCTATCCCGTGTGACTTCCAGATGCAATCAGGGAATATATCCTACCTGTAGTTGGTCAGTTCTACCGTGTGCCTCGGGCCCGGTGATACTGGTCCAGTATCTGTCCTCATACTCCCCTGGGATGCCGTCTGTGGACGAGCTTTCTCTCTATGGAACAGTGTCTCTGGATTCAGCGTCTCCAGGGAGCCCAATCCCTCCGGGATGTGTCACTGTCTTTCTTGTCTTTACCTCTCAGCCTACTCCGGCCTACTAACTCCTTCCTCCTCTTTTTGTACTATCTGCCACCTGACCTTCCTTCCTTCCCACCCACTTTCCTCTAAACCCCAACGCCCCTTGCCCGCCTAGAGTCCCGGGCTCCAGGTTGGGTGCTGTGCTCTAGTGGGTGTGTTTGTGCTGTGAGGGTGTTTGGTGCACAAACTGCCTACCTTCTGCCTGGCTGCAGTTCCCTATTTGGCCACCCTGGTCGCAATGGCAAACCATGAGAAACACAATGATAAAAGCATTTAGGCAGCAATAGACCAGGGTATGGCTCAGCAGGGAAAGGAATGGATCATGGAACACAAAGGTCACTTATTCAAACCCCAAACCTTATTCAAACCCCAAACCTGAGGCATGAAAGTGTCTGAGGAGTACTAGTCATGCACCCCTTCCCCATGTTACTGTTACTGGGGTTGCCCTCCTTCAGCCCCACACAATGCATTATTCTTATTCTTCTACACACTACTACCGTGTTTCCCCGAAAGTAAGGCCCTGTCTTACATTCTTTTGGGGGCCAAAAGTGGCCCCCGGCCTTACTTTCGGGGGGGGCCTTACATTGGGTGCCCCAGCAGTGTGGCCTACAGGCCCCCTCCTGCTGGGACACTGCGGGAGCGGGTCGCACGTCACGTGCGCCCGCTCATTACATATGCACTGCATCCCCCTGTCAATCAGCGACAGGGGGAGCAGTGCATTATACTGTATATATGGGCCCCCTATTGCTGGCACACTCCCCCCTGTTATGAGGCCCCCACCGCTGCTGCTGCTTTAGACATCTTACCCTCCACGGTCTTCTTGCAGCAACCAGCGGCGCGTCCGTCTGTACTCGGCGGTCTTCCGGATCATGTGACCCATCGCAGCGCATGACGTCATCGCGACTGCGACGGGCCGGTCACATGATCCGGAAGACCGCCGAGTACAGAGGACCGACGGACGCGCCGCTGGCTGCTGCAAGAAGACCGTGGAGGGTAAGATGTCTTCAGCAGCAGCAGCGGTGGGGGCCTCATAACAGGGGGGAGTGTGCCAGCAATAGGGGGCCCATATATACTGTATAATGCACTGCTCCCCCTGTCGCTGATTGACAGGGGGATGCAGTGCATATGTAATGAGCGGGCGCACGTGACGTGCGACCCGCTCCCGCTCCCCCCCCCCTCCGCTAGCGGCCTTACATTGGCCCCCCCGGTTGTAAGGCCTTATAATCGGGGGAGGCCTTACATTGGCAGGCCCCCCCTTTACCCCCAGGCGGCCTTACAATCGGGGGGGCCTTACTTTCGGGGAAACACGGTATGTAGCCTCCTCCAGGTTCTACATGGTTTTAGCCTCTACAGTTATTATAGAAGCATTCAGGAAATTGGGCTTTGGTCTGGTGTCCCACAAATTTAATAACTGCCTCTCCTGCACTTTGTACGCTACCTGCTTCACGTGTTTACTATATGGCTCTGTTATAGGGAGGAGATACTGATGATTGTCCGATGAAGTCAGGTCCATTGTCAAAACATTCATACAATACTCTATATATTGCCTAGAGTGGTTTCTCATCTTCTCCCCCTATAATCACTTCTTCAGCCTTATTCTTTCACTGCTCAGCTTCAGCTGCAGACTATTACCTCGCAAGCAACCATGCTGCTCTCTCAAAGAAAGTTACTCTATATTCAGACTCCCCTACCCTAAAGGAATTTCAGCCTTTTCCAACATGATTGTACTGTACAATCTAGGCAGGTACCAAGCAAATTTCAAACCCGACACTTGTTTGAAGGTCGTCTTTATATCACTTTAAATGCTACATAACACTAGCACAAAGACTATAAGTTAGGCTAGGGTACCACATGCGGCAGGATTTTTAAATCCTGATCCGGTTTTGAGATGTCAAAAAGCTCAAAACCGGATCAGGAACCGCTCCCCATAGGAGCCCATTATGGTAACCGGATTGCTCTACATGCAATCCAGTTACCGGCTCCGGATCTGCAGCCTGCGCTAAAAATCATGCAGGCTGCAGTTTTCGTAGCGGTTCTATCAACCACAAGGCGGTAATTGGATCACTCAGGATGTGTAATCCTGAGCAATGCGGTTACCGTATACTTTGCTCATCCCTGCTGCCGTAGGGATGAACACAGTGTTAACTGTTCATTAACACATTAAATATTAATAGTAGCTATGGGCAAAATGTCTCTAGGGGTTGCCTACCCCCCCTAGAGACATGCTGTCCACTCCTGTCAGCATGTGAGGGGTTAATGCTGGCAGTTGTACTACTGCCGGCTTTTGCTGGCTTTGTACAAATTTATGAATGATACCGCGGCTTTTGACAGTACTGGAGATACTGTACGTAAAGTACGTATAGCCTCAGCCGCTGTCCAGGGTCCTGTAGGCATTTACATTAGGTCTATGGGCAGCGCAACCGCAATTGCCTGGCCAAATGTGACCCCAGCCATAGACCTTCTGATGAGATGATACTTCTTAATTGCCTAACAAGACACAGCAATACTAATCCCATCACATGCACCCAGTTAAGAGAAGCCTAGTTATCTCTTCAGTTCTTCAACTATCTAACCCCTTAAGGACCGAACGATTGTTCGTTTTTGTGCTTTCATTTTTTTCTCTCCTTATTCCAGGAGCCATAACATTTTTTAATTGAAAAATGTAAATGGTGATCACCACTATAATAAATTGATCACTCCTGTGCAAGATACCAGACAAAGGCAAAGTACTACAAAAAAGGGGTACAACATCGTACCAGGGTGATGTATATGTAGCAAAAATTGGCAACCAGGCACAGAGAGTTAACATAAAAAAATGTAAAACGTTTATTTCAAATTCAAAAAGGTACACACAGTGGAGACAGACTGATTAAACCACTTTAAAAGGTACAATCAAAGGTGCACGATACACCAGGTGGCGCTGCCGTCAAGAAGAAGCACCACCTGATGCGAAACGGTTTACCATCATCCACCACTCCCTTCTCTCTACCCCCATGCACAGCTTGTTATGGCTTACACCACAATAAAAGAAGACTTTTAACATCACCTGGGTGAGTGCTGCAGTTTCCTTTCTTTGAAACACTTTATATAAATATGTCAAATAAATCGCATAGAAGCAATACGTTCTGCAAACACTAACACAACCATAAGAAATAGATGATGGTAAAAACCACCCTGGTGAACCACATGTGCAGTGCAAACAGCTTACAGGTAATTAACGTTTCCATTTCACTGTCATCATAGCCATGTAAGTTCTTGTTTTTTGCAGGGCAAGTTATACTTTTGAATAGCCTCACCCTTCCAATTTATCGTATAATGTACTGGAAAGCAGGTAAAAAAAAGTGTGGTGAAATAGCAAAAAACATGCAAATCTGCAGGTCAGTACAATTATTCCGATACCAAACATGCATACTTTTATTTTATCTCTATGGGAAATGCTCACGTTTCGGAACAGCAGCGATTTGGACGCAGCGTCTTACCTCTCCCTGCAGTCCAAGCCAACATGATAGGATCCTCTTCGGCGTGTCCTATCCCACTGTGGTACGCTGCCCAAGTAGACCCCATGGCTCCAGTCCCTCTGACCTTCACATATTACTGTTGGGAGGATCCATTCTTTTGTAGATAGCCTACAGGAGTCAGGTCCATCCACTATTAGAATAGCTCACTGAACTGAGATCAGTTTCCTCCTTCATGCACTATACACTAGACTCCACCCACTTTTATGCGCTATATACTAGACTCCACCCACTTTTAATGCACTAAATACTAGACTCCACCCACTTTGATGCACTATATACTAGACTCCACCCACTTTTGTGCACTATACACTAGACCCCACCCACTAGCTCTGTTGCTAGCTTAGTGGGGAGTTTTAACTAACTGTGTGCCAGTGCCTTATGCATAACTGCTAAGTCATCCTGACTATACATACAATAACACATAGTTATTAAAGGTACACACCAGTAGTGCACACTACTCTGGGTCACTACAGAGTCATGAGGCAACATGGATGGATACACAAAGATAATATGAAATATGTTCTCTCACATGACCCAAAGTCTAGAAACACAGTTTTGGTCTACAATTTCTAATAACATCTCATGATAATAAAAAAAACAGTTTGATGTGATCGATTTTTAGAAATAAAATAAACTTATCTCAATACCATATACTTATGTTGCTTGTTTGCATTGTTTCTATGTCTTCACCACATCTGTATTTAAGACTGAGTTGGTCATCAGTTATGATCAATTACAATCAGCATTCCCTGGAGAGAGCACTCACAACATGGAGAATAACCCTGTCTCAATAGCTTAGAGACTCATAAGTAAGCTGTCTGCATACATTAGGCACTGCAAATGGAATCAGACAGAGATTTAGCACTGTGTTGTGTGATGGGTCAAACCCAGAGAGACAATATAATGGCAGCTGAAGCACACGAGGAAATCCGATATTCACCCAAATGTGCATTATTTTTATTATGTGGTTAATCAAGTCATGCATGATATATTTACCAGGCGTTGGATAGTGCAATCCCAAGAGTTTGCTGTATTCTACCCCATAGAACAAAGACATTTTTTATGAATTTAGTGAACAGTTAGGGTACCTTTACACACGGCTACATTTGTAGCTTGTCACCAGGTAACTTACTGGTTGCAGTGAAATCATGGATACATGGTTCTATCTTGTTACTGTGTACAAATGGAATCATGTATCCATGATTTCACTGCAACCAGTAAGTTACCTGGTGACAAGCTACAAATGTAGCCGTGTGTAAAGGTACCCTAAGTGACAAGGGAGACGGCAATTTTGGAGTTGCACTTTGACAAGGTTTGCACTTTTATGCCTTTTAACTCCGGAAATAATGAACATTTCCTTCCTAGTAGTAAAGTTTGGCTCACGTTTTTCTCATGGGGCTACACACAATTAGCTCAGACACACAATGTAAATACTTTACAGGAAATCAGTGGAGATATCAATGCTAATCAAAATGTTAATGATTTTCATTACATAGAGATCAAGCAAAATTCCATAGCATAGTTGTATAAGGATTCCAAATATAATCTACTCTGAATTTTCCCCCTAGAATTAAACATGCAAATTTACGTCAAAAAACCCTCCCATTCACTTTATTCTCTAAACCTGTGTACATGATTATGTTAGTATATTCCCTGGTTGCTGTCTTCTCTGGTATCCAGGACCGCTCCATTCTTCTTCTTTCTCCAATGATGGCGACTCAGGTACCTCCAGATCACACTCCGTTCTACGTGACCTAGAAGTGTTTTTTACAATACAAGTCTATGGAGAGTCAGAACAAAGCTACATAGACGTACATTGTAAAAGTGACTTCCGACTCACATATAAAGTGTAGGGTGATTAGAAGACTCTAAATTGCTTTCATGACACTGTAGAGAACTGAGATGGTGCTGAATACCAGAGAAGGGAGCGATTGCTGAGTATATTAACACTGTGACAATATAGAAGATTAAATATTGTATATGGCACAAAATAAACTGTAAACTAGTTATCAATGATAAGCAAATTAAAAAAATCAATTCTGGCTTTATTTATCTGAATGGGCAGAATATAATTAATGCAGACCAAATAGTTTTGTCCTGAATTGACAGTACCCTGTTGAAGTATTATTTATCAGCCTTCAGCTTCATCTCAAACCATGGCAACTTGATGAACAAACACTCTGTAGGAAGATAGATCTAGCACAAGCCTAGATAGATCCAACAGGGTCTTATTCGCTCTTATCTTGAGAGTAACAAGCCATTGGGCTGCTAGTCTTCCTCTTTTCCTGGCTCCTTCCTACCATAATGTCCTTCTCTAGTGATTTTCTCTTCGTATAATGTGTCCAAAGTAGGCAAGTCATAGCTTGGTGATCCTTGCTTCAATCGACATATTGGGCTTGATTTGCTCCAAAATAGATTTGTTTGTTCTTCCAGCCATCCCTGGTGTTGACAACATCCCACTTCAGAACCAATTTCAAAGTAGAGGCATGTATTATGCCCTTATCAGGCTATAAAATATAATAAATGGAAATTTGAGAATGGGATAAAAATGTATAAAGTATATTATACCGTATATACTCGTGTATAAGCCGAGTTTTTCAGCCCAAAATTTGGGCTGAAAAGTCCCCCCCTCGGCTTATACACGGGTCAATACGGTACCTCAGGCTGGAGGAGGCGGGGGAGGCTGCTGTATGAGCGGCCCCGTCACGTGGGGCCGCTCATTATATATGCACTGCTTCCCCCTGTCAATCAGCGGCAGGGGGAAGCAGTTCATATATGCGCCCCAAAAGCTGGCACTGTCCCCCCTTGTAAGGGCCCCCCCCCCCCCCCGCTGCTTATACATTACCATCCCGGTGTTCTGATCAGCGCGGCTCCTCGGTGCTTCTTCTTCATCCTCCCGTCCTCGCTGGCTGGATATCCGGCCGTCGCAGGCATATGACGTCATCGCGCGACGGCCGGAGATCCCGGATGCAGCCAGCGAGGATGGGAGGATGAAGAAGAAGCACCGAGGAGCCGCGCTGATCAGAAGACCGGGATGGTAATGTATAAGCAGCGGGGGGGGGGCCCTTACAAGGGGGGACAGTGCCAGCTTTTGGGGGCTGTTGGTAACTCCAGGGGGCTATTGGTACCCCCAGGGGGCTGCTGGGTACCCCCTGGGGGCTGTTGGTACCCCCAGGGGGCTGTTGGTACCCCCAGGGGGCTGCTGGGTACCCCCAGGGGGCCGCTGGGTACCCCCTGGGGGCCGCTGTATAACCCCTGGGGGGTGCTGTATAACCCCTGGGGGCTGCTGTATATACTGCTGAGGCCTGTACACCACTGGGGCTGCTGTATATACCACTGGGGCTGCTGTATAACCCCTGGGGGGTGCTGTATATACCACTGGGGCTGCTGTATAACCCCTGGGGGCTGCTGTATACTACCACTGGGGCTGTATATACCACTGGGGCTGCTGTATATACCACTGGGCTGCTGTATATACCACTGGGGCTGCTGTATATACCACTGGGGCTGCTGTATATCCTGGTGGGGTCTGTATATACCACTGGGGAGGCTGCTGTATACCACTGGGGTTGCTGTATATACTACTGGGGCCTGTATATGCCACTGGGGAGGCTGCTGTATACTACCATTGGGGGGCCTGTATACCACACTGCTGGGGGCTGTACACCTGTGCTGGGGTCCACCCTCGGCTTATACACGAGTCAATAGGTTTTCCCAGGTTTTGGGGGCAAAAGTAGGGGGGTCGGCTTATACACGGGTCGGCTTATACACGAGTATATACGGTATATATACTTGCCTATCCTGCTGTTGCAGTTGCCTTCCCAGCATTGTGGTCTTCAGATCTTGTTACCCGATACTTCAGTCTTCTCTTTGGGTCTTCCAACATTAACTAAACCTCAAGTTGTCCCACATGGTGCAAATCATATCAATGATGTCTGCCCTCAAAAGAATTCAGCAAAATTGTGCTTGGCTGTCCACCATTTTTATAGATTTGTTTTACTCTTATCACCAAAAATTAGATTTGTGGCAAATTTAAATTTTCCTTGAAGTTCGTCATGAATCCAGTTAAAAGAGAATTGAATAATTTTTCTCTGTAAATATTTTATTAATCGGTGTATTGTTTTAAAGTCTAGAAATCAGTGTTATCCATTTTATTTACATTTGGATATGAAGCTATATTTGGAGATCTTGATTTCATGCCAAGCATACAAAGTACTTTGTAGAACAATTAATAATCAAACCGCAGTGAAGAAAATATATGTATAAAATGCAGGTCATATTATAATAATACTCATACTGAAAGCACCACTCAAGAGTATTTCACCGCTGGAGTGGTGCTTTAAATCTAAATACCCTGACCACTCTCTCATACTCACCATCTGGCAGCTTCACCTTCCATCACCACCACTGTGGTCAGTCTACAGTAATTTGTAACCTGCCGGCAGCTTCTGTGTTTCATGGAGAAAGTTGGAGGTCACAGCAAGGTATGAGCGAATGTCCAGTTCCTGTTGGGTTTTGTCATCAGCAAGCTTTTCCAGTAAAGGAATGCCTGGCCCCATTAGTGCCATGTTAAGTATTGACATGGCAATGATTGGCCTGCACACCACTGTAAACATAAAAAAAAAACATCCCACCATACGTTTGACAACCAGCGTGGGTTAAGCAGCAGCTACAGGCAGCAATCCGCAGTGGTGTGCTTCACTGTGGTGGGCACTTGTAATAAAAAAAGAGGAATCCCATAATTTAAATAATATGCCCTGGGGTACAGCCCATTTTTTATAATCATCCACGGTAATGTAGACAGTTGGGTCCTGATATTTTCAGCCTTGGGAGGCTCAGCCTAAAAATAGGAGCCCGCAGCCGACCCAAAATTTGGCACATCCCATAGATGCGCCATTCCTGGTGCTTACCTTGCTCATTATGACTGCTCAGGTATAGTGGCAAATGGGGTAATGTGGAGTTAATGACCTGAACTTTCTGACATCACCTTTCTCAAAGCTGACGGCTTTCCCACAGCTGACAGTGTGCTTCAGAAGGTTCAGCTGAGTTCATGGCTGTAGTTTCTGTGGCGCCCCAGGTCCAGTTGCCACAATATTAAGTTTGGAAGCAAAGAAAGGTACCCACCTCAGGTGAAACACATATGCACAAACCCTTCCCAACGCCAGGCCAGAAGGGAGAGCTCTAAAGCCGCCAGGGTCCAGGGCAGGTCCTCTATAAATTCTGGTCTGGGAGCAGGGTTAGGTAGTTCAATTCCTAGGAGGACTGTAGCAGACATCCTACGGTTGGGTACTGTGCCAGGCCTGTCTGAGGAAACTGGTAAAACAGAAAACTACGGGTAGCAACCCCCAGCGTTTCAGTGTGAGGGAGGAAGTGGAGAAAAGGTATTGGGAGTGGAACAGAGCCATCTCACCTCAGCAGCGAGTGCAGGATGGATACCGGATTCCGAGGTCGCAAGGGACTTTATGCCCAGCAGCCAACACCGGAGGATGGATAATTCCAAGTTGCTCGCCCACCACAAGGCCCTTAGACACAGCCGCATCAAAGAGTGCCCAGGGAGACGCAGCAAAAGGAGAGTAGCATGAAAAGGGCTCAAGCCGCCTATCACATGGCCAGAACAGACGAGAGTAGAGGGTCACTGCACAGCTTCAAGCAGCCAGAGCCCACAGGAAGTGGCACAATAGGGGATTTTAGGACTTGCCAGGTGTGGAAAACCTGAACTAGCTTCCAGGCTCCGGACCCCTAACACCACTTGTGAACTGTGCCCTTGATTAACTTGATTCTGACTTCAGTAAAGGTAAAGGAGACTGTTACCCCTGTGTCTGTCAGTCATTTCACACCCTAAGCCCTGCAGCCCCAACAAATCCATCATATCCATACACTTTACGGTAGCCCTGGGGAACAGCTCTTCCCGTGGAGAGCTGAACCATCCTCGCTGCTACTCCCATCATCCCCAGAGGTCCCGACTGCAGCAGAGGCTATATTAGCTGCATTCCACGGGTGGAATCACGACAAAAACATTTATTTTTGCTTTTATTTTATTTTCACCCATTTTTCAATTCCCCTTTTTAACTGATCGCCCGACGAGAGGATCACGGACCGGGTCACGCCACCGTGACATCCTGCAGCCCCAGACAACGATGAGAGGGTCTGGTTCTGAGTATCCAACGGTGGTTGATAGGGTGTCCTGGAAGCTGCAGTGAGTGGCAGTGTATCCCTTCACTGCAGGATCTGGGATTTAGCAGAGCCAGATTAGTCATGTGACCTCGTGATAATTACTTCAGACCTGCAGAGGTGTTGTGTGGGTTTATAAAGGAAAGAAAGAGGGTGTGTATTTTTTATTCCAAATAAAGGATTTTTTTTATATTTGTGTTTATTTCTTTTCAGTCACAAGTTAGTATGGAGAAGACCCTTACACATTACTAACCAAGGGCTTGATGGCTGTTATGATTTTAGACAAAACACAGCTGCGTTAACCTCTTATATTACCCAATTGACACTGCATTAAGGCAATCGGGATGAGATAAGTAAGTTCCAGGATTGGGGCATCAAACATCAAATTCTGGGGTGGCTATGGGCTATTTTTTGGCTGGAGAGGACCCAATAACAGTGGGTCTCCCCAGGCTAAAAATACCGGCCCTACCTCTAGGTTTTACTATGGCTGATTATCAAAAATGGTGGTACCCTACTCCATTTTTTTTATATTATGGGATCTGCTCTGTTTTTGATAACCAATGCTAGTCACAGTAAAAGAAGAACGCTGGGGGTTGCTACCCATAGTTTTCTATTTTACAAGAGCTTATTATAAAAAATAAGGTAAGAGCCCATAAAATTTTTTGTAAAATGTATTTATTTTTATGCTACCATACAGCAAACTCATCTGCAACCAATCACAGATGGTGACACAGAGGGAAGGGGGCATGTATAGCAGTCTGCAACCAATCACAAATGCTGGCACAGAGGATGGGCAGGGGAAATAGACAATATTCATGAAGCTTAATGAGCGGGCCCAGAAAAGAGAGTCTGTCTGCAGTGTTATTTTCTGGGAAACATGGTAAGTATAATTATCCAGCTCTCACCTCTATGTAGCTTCCTTCCTCTAGCCCTTACTACAACCATTTTACAGCACAGTCTTCTCGTCCGCATTGACTTGTATGGGGTTGACTATCCAGGATCAAGTTTGGTTACTGAACTTTATGGTTTTTAGTCTGGGCGGATTTGTAGAACCCGTATAACCATGGGCTCACACATCACACCTTAATATAACTCTATATTGAAAGTAAATACTTGGTTTTGGTCACTTTTACCTCTACCTTAAAAGAACTATAGTCCCAGCATTGGATGGGAGGAGGTGGGGGGCTGAATAATTAACCAGGATACCCGTTGATTAAACATACCAGTCACACCAGATACTAACAGGTTTTCTGCTTCTTCCCCCCTTCTTGACTGCCCCAGTACTGTAAAGCTGCACATTTTAGATTCGCCTATTATTGTGGCCAGCCTAAGGCGCACCTGTGCAATAATCATGCTATCTAATCACTATCTTAATATGACATACCTGTGGGGTGGATGGATTATCTCGGTAATGAATAAGTGCTTATTAACACAGATTTAGACAAATTTGTGAAAATAGTTTAGAGAAAAGGTCCTTTAGTGTACATGGAAAAAGTTTAAGATCTTTGCATTCAGCTCATGAAAAACTGGAGCAAAAACAAGTGTTTCGTTAATATTATATGTTCAGTATATGGTATAATAATCCTTAAGTTCACCCCCTTACATATGGTATAGACCAGCCACTTATAAGAAAAATAAAATATATATCCGATGGAGGTAGCTGTGTATTGAAGTTAATGATCTGTAGATAAACACCTGAATGCACATGCGTCCAGCGGTGTCTTCTCCAGTAGATGTTCACGCTCAGTGGCACACTTCGGGCGGTGGCACGGTACGGGCGATGGCACGGTAGCGCATTGCTGCCTTTTAGTCCTCCACGTTTTGCTTTCAAACTGCCTGGAGCTGTTCATTATTTATTCATCCTTTCAGCCCTGATAAAGATAAATGGCAAAGAATTTGCGCATGATTTACGATTCCTGAAAGGTGTTAAGTAAGCAGTATTATATTCAGAGTGTGCATTAATGGTTCTTGATGCAGAATGTGTTTTGTGAATGTAATTATTAGGGAATTATATATCACACTTCCAAATACTGAATAAGACAAAGATTATTAAGAGTAAAATACTTCTGACTCACTTTGGTCACTTAATATAAATAGAATAATATTAATTATAGTGTGGGAGTTATTTATCTCGTGCAGAACCTGAAAGCCATCTGTGCCATCATGAATTATATTGAATTGTATGCTACACAAAGGAACAATACTTTACTCCATCTGCGCCATCTATACTGAATTAGTGCTAAGATAGGAGCAGATGTTAATCACAATATCAGCTCATGTATGTGAGAATGACTTTATTTATCCATACTTGCTCTTTATTACAGTGGCTATCGGGGAGATGAGCATTTTTGGGGCACAGACTACATTCATGAAAAGTTTTCACTTCTGACGTGTATCCTGCTCGGGGCATGTCCTTCATGTCTCTAATAAGTAAACTCTATGCCTTTAAAGGGAATCTGTCAGCATGTCTTTGCTACCTCATCTGACAGCAACTTAATGTAGGCAAAAAAATAAACCTTGATTTCAACGATGTATCACATAGATTACAATCAAGCATTTAGTTTCAGGAACACAACAGAGCTGAGATAGCTGTCCCCACCTACATCAGCCTCTCAACAAAAATTGTGCATAGAAAGTGAGGTGTCAATTACAGAAGAGGGTGTGCTGGACTGCCATGCACGTGACACTGTAGCCCTGTAATGGTTATCACAGGGTAATAAAACATTTAGTTTAAGTAAATAATAAAACAGACACTGATGAGAGAGGCGCAGTTGACTTTTTTAACTCTTATAGCCTTCTGACTTTCAGCAGCCATATGGTCTGTAACCAAATGCACTGAGCAGGATGCAGTAAGCACCAGTTATACAGGAAAAGGCAACACAGGTGCAGAATACCAACACTCCAATCACTCATAGCCTCCTTGTCTTGAAGGGGGTGATTGTTCGTATTTTTTATGCATGCAGGATGAGGTTCCCATAGGGCTCCAGGCACACACGTGTGATGAAAAGTGTGCAACCTATTACTTACACTCCCAGTATTAGACTAGGCGGGCTGTTAGGCACTGCATCAATGCACCACAACATGACAGATGCCGTATATGGCCAAGCTGTACCCTTATAAAGAAAAAAAAGTGCAAAAAAATATAAAACATGACTAATAATGTGAGGTATTGGTAAGTATTTTGGGCCAAAACTCGTAAGCTCATAACCCACGTCAAGGGTCCTCACACTTACCAGTCCCTAAACACTAAATTCATGAATAGCAGTATCATGCAAAAATGATGCTGTCCTCAACTTACATAGAAAAAACCTGCTGACAGATTCCCTTTAAAACACCCTCTGACTGTACATTTGAACAGTCCCAAATCCTTCCAAAACATCCTTACTATAATGTTTTGGATTCTTTCAGTGGTTCCCATGTCAACCATTCTGGGAGTTTGGGTCGTATCACCTTTTACTCAGAGCCTATTGGATTTTGAAGACAGGAAGTTTGTATACAACCCAGATCATTCCTGCAATGTGTCCAAGAATGATAAAGGATAACTCTTGAACATTATTCTACTATACTGCCATTGATTACAAGATGATCAATGTTCACTGCCTGCAGTTATTATAATTGTTACTAAACAGTTTCCAAATTTCCTATGACATAGATTATTGAAAACTAATCTGTTTTGCAGATGATTTTTATGTTTAGCATAGCACCATAAACCCCTAAATCATTCACCCACAAAGATACTTATAAACAAGTATGAAGAAATACATAATTAGAACTGTGAAAATGACCAAAACAAGTGTATTATCAATTAATCTATTAGTATCATTTAACCCCTTCATGACTAGTGATGGGCGAACCCAGCAGTGCTCGTGATCAGTGGACTTGCCCAGACCTTTTTGCAAAGTCAAAGTTTGGGGTCGGACGTAACTCAAACTTGCGTCCGAACCCCGAGCTTGGACTTTACAGTTATGGGATGAAGCAAGGGGCTATAAAAGAAAGCATATAATTAAAAAACATCATCAGTATACTTACCAGGTCCCGTCATTGCGCATCCTGTCATCCTGCCGCATCTACTTCCCGGGCCACTCATTAACTTCTGAGGTTAATCACTGCGCTGCTGAGAACTGCTTGTAGTGTTCGCGGTGATGTCAGAGTCAGGGGTCACATGAGTTCATAGCTCAGCTATGAACTCGATTGTCCTTTCTCAGCCTGAACCTGCTTGTCCCTGCTTGTCCCTCTGAACAAACGCTCTGCCTGTGCATTACGTCGTAGGGAGGTTTTTTTTTTGGTAATTAAAGATGGAGTCCCTAACTGTATTACTTGTTTTATTTCCAATAGAAAAAACTTTGTGTTTGTGTTGTTGTTTTTTTAATTTCTACTAGAAATACATGGTGGTTGGGTCTAATTTGGCGTGACACCATGAATTTCATGCTTAGTACCAGCTGACAATACAAAACTGGTATTAACCTCATTATTACCCAGAGTGCCACCCCACACCTAGGCAGCGGAAGAGCCTAGGAAAGCAACTGGAAATGGTACTCACACTGCTGGTGACAGCAGCTATGGCTGCTGTAACTGTGGACAGTGCCTGCTTCCCCTCTGCTCCTGACCAAGACGCCAATTCAGGCGGACTATCCTGGCCTTCTGAAATCCCGGCGGGGTGGGGGATTCCTGTCCTGGGATCTTACCTGTTAGCTTCAGCTCTCCTGTGACAGCCCCAATCCCCGTGCCATGCCCCCCCACTTCAGCTTCTAAGAGCTCAGTGGCTGGGCCTTACTTAGGAGCACTACATCCACCATGGGTGCTCTGACCTCAGGCACTGGCTCCCTGGCTGCAGTATCTGGCTGCTTGCATCTGAGAGCAGTGTCATATCCATCTGTGTCTGACTCCCTTGCAGCCACCTGCCCCCCCCCCCCCAGTTTAACCTCTGAGAAAAAAGGGTCCCTGTGTGCTGCCTGGTCATGGCCTTAGGGCATGTCACACCTGTCTTTGTCTTCCTCCTCCAACCCACCTGTCAGCTCTGTGTGTGCTGTGTTGTGTGGAGTGTCAGCATTCACTTGATCCCCTGCATTACTTGGCTCTGTATGCATTGTGTCAGGGTAATCATCACCTTCATCATCATCACTAATATCCACATCATTTACGTTGGACAGGTGAAAACATTCTGGGGATCAGAACTTTGGGAATCAGTGGCCACATACTTGGACACTAGCAGCCCCAAGTCTGACCCAAGCAACACATTTGCTGGAATATTAGTCGACACTCCCACCTCCCTCACTCCCCTCCCCTCACCCCAGTCCAAATATACCCTGGCAACGGGCAGCGTCGGTTCTACGCCTCCAATTCCAAAGGTGGCAAGGGATTTTCCGGGGTTCAAATCCTGGGAGGATACCATTTCGGCTCACACCAAAGTCACCTCAGCGCCGATGTCCCACAGTCCCAAGGCCACTGAGCAGACTTTGGTGACGGGTTGGAAATTTTCAAGGCACCTACTACAACCACCACTCACAGACAAAACAGTGGCTGGATGCTGAGTGGGGGACGGAGCCTGTTGGAGCTGGGGACACATGGCCTTGAAATGTCCTGATAGTTTGCAGAGGTGACATCGTCTGCGTTCTACCGCCATCCTGGAGAAGGGAGTAGGGGGGATAGGGGGGCTGTATTCTGGGGGCCGGGGATACAGATGCACAGTTGGTCTTACACTCTCTCCAGGTGCTGTTGGTGGTCTTCCTGGTCTCAGGTACTCGGTTGTTGGTGTACTCATCCACCAGAGCCGCTGTATCACAGGTCCCTGTGGGTTTCCAGTCATGGATGAATTGCTGGAGGTCCTCAGGGCATTTCCACAAAAAAATTGTTCCATGACAAACAATTTCCGGATCTTCTGGCTGGTTCTGAGCTCCAACCCCTTGAATCAGTGGTCAGCTGGTCTCAGGAAGGCCCGCATTTGGTCGGTCCAGGTATCCTTTAGACCCTGCTGTAGGCTCCGGAACTTCTTGCGGTAAGACTCTGGGGTGAGGTTGAACTGCCGGGCCTGCTTGATGATCTCATAATCCTGCTCCCCCCCCAGCAGTAAGTCCCCAAAGATTCCTAGGGACTTACCCCTGAAAGGGGGGTCAGGTACTTAGTCAACTGGAGAGGGCCCAGGTGGTGCTGCTTGCACGTCCGCTCAAAAGCGAGCAAAAAGGAATCCAGATCTCCATCCTTTTCCAGAAGGGGAAAATCCTCAACTCGCACCTTTGGTAGCTTAGTCTTCTGGTTGGCTGAGGCAGGTGGTGGGGTCTTCAGCCAAGCCAACTACAGCTCATAATGGTGCTCTGCGTGTCACTCTGCAGCTTCATGCTCTACACATTGCTCTGCAACTGCCAGGAGGGTCTCATAAGCACCCTGGTCTCCAGCCTCAAGACAAGCAAGGGCAGCTTTAAGAAGAGCATCCAAGTCCGTCAGTCTGGGGGAACAAGCAGGTGGTGATATGCACGCTGTGAGGATGAGGACAGGGAGCGCTTAGCCTCCTACGCAGTTGACCATTGGTGATTGCCTCCTTGCGGACCCGGGGATGGGTTCATCCTCGCTTAGTTAAACATTGTTCTACACCACCTCTTCCATATCAGCAGCCAGTGCCCTCTGCACCATTTAGCTCCTGGTGCCCTGGGCCAGCTGGGCAAACCCTGGTCACTGACACAGTTGAGACTTGATGCACCCAAACACCTCCATATTTGCACTCTGACGATCTACTGTTGAGTTGATCTTAGGGCCATGACAGAAAAAGCTACTGCCCACAGTCCTTTGTGTTGGGGAGTTGAGGTCCTGCACACTATTATCTCAATCCCACTGCTTTCCACCACTTGTGACGAATTTGCCACCGAACATGGCAGCTCTATAGCACCTCCTATTAAACTCAGGCCAATCAGGGAACTGCCTGAGGATAAAAGAAGGACTGATTTATCAAGGCATCTCTCAATGAGTGTGATATATGCCTTCCAGTCCGTGACCAGAAGCACATATAATAACCGCCACCCTGTCACTGATAGAGGCCCTGACAAAACGAACACCAATTGCGGCCACCAGTTTGTCGTTTAATATAAGTCTGGTCTGCAATCGGGCTTATATTGAGTGAGAAACCAACCCAGGTAGCATTAACATTAAATGAGCACACGGACGTGGGGATTCTTGATTGAGAGTAAGAGCAACTCAAGATTAAATTTATATATTTAATTGCCTTAGGGGCACACTAGGTATTATAGAGATATTGCAGTCAGTTATGCAAATAAAAGGTAAATGGATACACACAGAATTACAGACACATGTGATCAGTCACCGGTTCCTTGGTGGCCACAAGGAGGCAATGTGGATCCAACTTAGTTTCTTGGGTATACTCTGCCATGCAATGAAAGTAATACAACATTGAGCAGAGGTCAGCTATTGATATACTGTAAGATGCCTGCCTCTCTCAGGCCAACGTCCGACCCAATGGCTTGCCTGAAATTCCCACCCCATGTGCTGTGATATGAGATATTCAAAAGCTATTATGGGTCATAACTTTGCCTGGGAGCGTTGTAGGTGGAAGACGATGTTCTTATATTTTTGTTTATGATTTTAGCTTTCCAATGGTGGAAAACATGACAACTCTGCAGTCATCCCACTGGCCAATATCAAGTTTTGGGTACTTAAGAAGGTCACACAGATATGAAAAATTTGCGTTATGATCATCTATGCCTCTAGATGTCATTCTTATAATTGTAATCTTTAGAGGAGTGAAGGGTCATGAAATATCAAGATTTATTCCTTGTCTCCTCTGTGTCTGGGCTGAGTGTGATGCTTCTTTTCAATTTGCAGGTACAAGGAAATTGTTTTTACCACCTAGCTATAAGAGTCAGCGGGTGGTCTTCCTTTTGTATAAATGAATCTGGTTACAAACGTATCATCTACCTGCATTTGTCAGGAAGCCTTTATTGTGTGGCTGGTCAGATGGATACTATATCTAATATATAAATCTGAGTGTAAGTATGTATCATAGCCACGCCCCAACATAGACATGCCCACTTCATAGTGCCGCCCTCTCATAGCCACACAAACTCCACATAACCACACCCACTCCACAGTATCCCCTTCACATAGCCTTGCCACTCTGGTTAGCCACACTCTTTTATGTATATATCAGAGCTCTTTCCCCTCCACATAGCCCGGTCCATTTCATAGCACCACTCCTTCACATAGCCCCACCCCAATCTATTGCCAGATATAGATCTCCCCAAGAATCTGTCTCTAGAGTTTATATAAAATGAAAGAGGGTGTCATATTATTGTAATGTTACAATAGAATGTTAGCCTATGTGCACACATAGCTCCATCACCTCTGGGAAAGGTTTTTATGTTCAAAATAATAATTCTATTTTGTTATAACTAAGAACAGTTAGTTACTATCCCCAGTATACCACAGGCGATCACACAGATTATACAGCGGGAGGCCAAACACCAAACCCAGTAAACAGCAGGAGGTCACGCACTGCTCCCAGTATACAGCAGAAGGCCTATCTACTATGCCCAGGAAATGCCTGGCTCTACAGCAAGTATATATATACGTATATATATAGGTATATAATAATAATAAATCTTTATTCATATAGCGCCAACATATTCTGCAGCACTTTACAATACAGTGGTTTGTTTACAAGCGGTCATAGGTAGCAATAAAAAATATACAATACAGTAAGTAATTAAAATAGAGAATCAATGTAAAAAATCCAATACACTAAGCAGAGAATCAATGTAAAAGTACAGTACTTAAAGCAGAGAAGCAGTGTAAAAAATAAAGCAGAGAAACAATGTAAGAAATACAGTACAGTAATCAGATACAATACAATATGCATAGAATCAATGTAAAAAGTACAATACAATAATTAAGGCAAAAATAAAGGTGACCCTGCTCAAAGAAGTTTACAATCTGCAACGGGATTGGGGTTACACAATGTACAGGGGCTTATTACAGTGATGGTCCAGGCATCTTGAGGAAGAGGGGGATAGAAATAAAGTTACATGAATGGTCACCAGACATCAATGTAGAACTTTTGGGTTTGGTTGAGTTTGAAGAAGAGATTATGTCCAGAGAGATGGTACTGTATATAGACCATTCACTAAGGACTTCTATTATGGAGCATGATAGGTTGCCTTAAAATGATGTGTTTTTAGGGAGTGTAGAGCATTCCAGAGAATTGGTGCAGCTCGGGAAATGTCTTGGGAGCTGGGAGTGGGAGGATGGGATTAGTGCAGATGTTGGTCGAAGGTCATTTGTAGAACATAGAGAACGGGTGGGGTGATAGAGAGAGAGATGAGGGAGGAGATGTAGGGAGGTGCTGCACCATGAAGAGCTTTGTGGGTGAGAACAAGCAATTTGAATTTGATCCCTTAGTGTACGGGCAGCCAGTGCAGTGAGTGGCACAGAGCGGAGGCATCTGAGTAATGATTGGCCAGATTGGTAATCCTGGCTGCAGCATTAAGGATGAACTGGAGGGGTGAAAGTTTAGAGAAGGGGAAGCCAATTAGTGGAGAATTGTTGTAGTCAAGGCAGGAATGGATTAGGGCCAAGGTGAGGGTTTTTGTTGATTCCATGGTGAGAAAGGGGCTGACTCTAGAGATGTTCTTCATGTGCAAGCGACAAGAGCGGACAAGAGATTGTGTATAGTAGATGGAGAGATCAGTGTCACACATAGCACCCAGACAGTGAGCCTGCTGCCTAGCCATTATGGTGCTGCCACACACTGAGAGACAGATGTCAGATTTAGGGAGGCTTGTGGAGGGCGGGAGCAGAAGTAGTTCAGCTTTGGAAAGGTTTAGTTTCAAATAGAGAGCAGACATGATGTTGGTAACTGCAGGTAGACAGTCATAGGCATTCATTAATACCGCAAGGGTAAGGTCAGGGGCTGAAGTGAATAATTGTGTGTCATCAGCGTGTCGCTCGATCCGCGCTGCTTCTAAATGAAAACCAGAAGATTGGAGTATCTGGATAAGATGTTGTTTAATCCGATGCTTTTCGGAGCTAATACCCAGCTCCTTCCTCAGGGTCAGTCCTCAGGGACAACATCTTATCCAGATACTCTAGTGATCTGGTTTTCATTTGCCAGCAGCGTGGATCGAGCGACACTTCGTACTACACAGGCTATTCCTTCACCGCGGTTACCCGTGGATGTTTGGATCCTGCAGCAGCGGTCGTCTGAGCTATCAAACTGGTTGTGGGTATACACAAACTAACCAGGTGAGCAGATTCTATACTTCTACCTTGCTTCCGTATTAAGGAGATAAGACCCTATTCCACATTTTGTCTCACATTCTAGATCAGTATAAAGATGGTACTGGAAGCCAAATCTGCTGATGGTGTGTCCTATCGGGGCAATGTAGAGAGAGAAGAGGGCCAAGGACTGAGTCCTGAGGGACCCTAATAGTGAGAGGAAGAGGAGAAGAGGAGAGAAAGTGGAACCAGTAAACGTTACACTGAAAGAGCGATCAGAAAGATAGGAAGAGAACCAGGAGAGAGCTGTGTCCTTTATGCCGATGGAGTGCAGCATAGAGAGTAGGAGATGGTGATCAATAGTGTCAAAAGCTGCAGAGAGGTCAAGAAGAATAAACATAGAATGGTCACCATTACGTTTTGCCGTCAGAAGGTGATTGGTCACTTTGATGAGGGCGGTTTCTGTAGAGTGAAGGGGGCGGAAACCAGTCTGTATTGAAGAGAGTGAGTGGAGAGGTAGTGGGTGAGACAGATGGAGACCAGGCGCTCCAAGAGTTTAGAGATGAAGGGAGATTGGAGACTGGTCTGTAGTTATTTGTGCAGGATGGGTCAAGAGACGTTTTCTTTAATAATGGAGTAATGATAGCATGTTTGAAGGAGGAGGGGAAGATGCCACAAGAGAGGGAGATGTTGAAGATATTGGTTAGGCGAGTGGTGACGACCGGAGAGAGATACTGGAGTAGGTGTGAGGGAATGGTTCAGTGGTGCATGTTGTGGGATGAGAGGAAGAGAAGAGCCTGGAGACTTCTTCTTCTGTGACTGGGTCAAATATAGAGAGTGAGCAGGAGGTAATGTGAGGAAGAGTGGGAGTAGTTTTTTGGATTGTTGGATAGTGAGATCAGAGTGGTGAAGTAGGTCTGTTTGGTGAGGTGAAGGGCAAAGTTGTAGTTTTTAGCATGAATATATAATTGATAAAGTTTTCTTGTGAGCGAGTTTTCCTCTATAGGTGTTTTGCACTTCTAGTGCATCACTGGAGTAATCGAGTTTGTGATGTGAACCAAGGCTGTTTTATTCTATGTTTGGGGTTTCTGAGGGTGAGGGGTGCTGCTTAGCTCAGGGTGCTTCTGAGAATGTCATTGTAATGATTTACTGCCAGATCAGGACAGGAGAATGAGGAGGTTGGGGACAGTGATGAGTGTAGAAAGTCTGTGAATGTATGAGGGTTAATGGCCTGTAGATTTCATGATGTGTGATAAGTAGGGGGGTGCTGTGCTGGGCAAGGGCTTGTGAGCATGAAGGAGAGAATTTTATGGTCAGAGAGGGGAAGAGGTGATTTATCTAAGGAGGAGGTTGAACAGAGCCAGACAAAGATCAGGTCAAGGGTGTAACTGTCTTTGTGTGTCTAAGAGGATGAGAGCTGTGAGGGTCCAAGAGACATGGTTAGAGATAAGAGCTGGGATGCAGATGGGGAGATGGGGCTGTTTAGGGAATGTTAAAGTTTCCCATAATGAGGGTTTGTAATCCTGAGGACATGAAGTGTAGTAGCCATGTGGAAAAATGATCGAGGAAGTGGGCGGGAGAACCTGAGGCGCAATATACAACCGCTACTCTGAGGGGGAGGTGATGAAATAGCCTAATGGTGTGGACCTCAAAAGAGGGGAATGATAGCAATGGGGCCGGGGGAATGACCTGGAAAGTACATTGTGGGGACAGGAGGATGCCGACTACACCACCGTGTCTGTTCCCAGGTCTCGGGGAATGGGAGAAATGTAAGCTGCCAAGAGAAATAGCAGCAAGGGAAGCAGTGTCTGAATCCTGAAGCACCTCGCCACCCTTCTGTCACAATCACACCTAACCACCTGTGCCCTCGACCCACTCCCCTCCCACCTCATCCCAAACCTCACCACGGTCCTCATCCCTGCCCTAACCCACCTATTTAACCTATCACTCACCACAGGCATATTCCCCTCATCCTTCAAACATGCCCTGATCACACCTATCCTCAAAAATACCACCCTTGACCCATCATCCATCTCTAACTATCGCACCATATCTCTTCTTCCCTGCACATCAAAGCTGCTTTAACAACAGGTCCACTCTGAACTGTCCTCCCACCTCTCCTCCTGCTCCCTCATTGATCGCCTACAATCCAGTTTTTGACCTCATCACTCCACCGAAACAGCCCTAACCAAAGTGACCAATGACCTACTGACTGCGAAGAGCAAGCAACATTACTCAGTCCTTCTCCTCCTTGACCTATATGCCACCTTTGACCACTCACTCCTACTCCGGATCCTGGAATCTCTCGGCATCACTGACCTAGCCCTCTCCTGGATCTCCTCATACCTAACGGACCGGACCTTCAGTGTCACCCACTCCCACACTTCCCCCTATCTATCGGCGTGCCCCAGGGCTAGGTTTTGGGACCACTACTCTTCTCCATTTACACTCTCGACCTTGGGCAACTCATTGAGTCCCACAGCCTCTAGTACCATTTCTCCCCCGGCAACACCCAGATCTACCTCTCTGGGCCCGACATCACCTCCCTACTATCCAAAATTCCACAATGCCTGTCCGCCATCTCATCCTTCTCTGCTCACTTCCTCAGGCTGAACATGGACAAAACCGAGTTCATAGTCTTCCCCCCATGTCGCTCTCACCCTCTATCAAACAAATCCATCACTGTCAATGGCTGCTCACTTTCCCCAGTCCCCCACACCAAGTGCCTTGGGGTTACTTTTGACTCCTCCCTCTCTTTCAATCCTCATATCGATGCCCTCGCCACCTCCTCTCAACTTCAGCTCAAAAACATCTCCCCGATCCGCTCTTTCCTTGTTCACGACTCTGCTAAAACCCTTGTTCATGCTCTCATTATCTCTCACCTCGACTACTGCAACCTCCTGTTCACCTGCCTCCCCCGTTACTACCCTTGCATCTCTCCAATCCATCCTAAACTCCGCCGCTTGACTAATCCACCTGTCTACCCGCTACTCCCCTTCTCCCCCCTCCGCCAAGCCCTTCACTGGCTTCCCATCTCTCAGAGATCCCAATTTAAAACCCTAACCATGACATAATAGCCATCCATCACCTGTCCCCCCCATACATCTCCGACATGGTCTCCCGACACATGCCCGCACGCAACCTGTGATCCTCCCAAGAACTCCTTCTCTACTCCCCCCTTATCTCATCCTCACCACAACCGCATACAAGATTTCTCCTGTGCATCCCCCATACTCTGGAACTCTCTCCCCCAACACATCAGACACTCGCCTATCCTTGGCAACTTCAAAAGAAACCTGAAGACCCACCTCTTCAGACATGCCTACGGCCTACAATGAGTCCCGATCGCCGCACCGTCACAGGATCGGCATTTCCCCCTCCTACTGCTTCCTCGCCTGCCTCTCGTAGACTGTGAGCCCTTGTGGACAGGGTCCCCTGCCCTCCCGCACCTGTAATGACGTGAATGTCCGTATTTACTGTATTTGTCTGGGTTCACCCCTCTTCACATGTAAAGAGCAATAGAATCTAATGATGCTATAAAAAATTAATAATAATACTAATAATAATAAATAATCCAGGTTTCAGTGAGGGCCAGGAGGTTAAGAGAATTAGTAAGAAAGTAATTGTGAATGAAGGGAAGCTTGTTGCTTACAAACCGTGGATTCCAGAGAGCACAATTAAAAGAGGGAGATGAAGGTGTGCAGGTAATGGTAATAAATATAGTATATATATATATATACTGGGTACGGAAAGTACTCGATACTGGTCTGAATACTTATGACCATGTGATATTTCAGTTTTTCTTTTTTAATAAATGTGCAAACATTTCTACATTTTTGTTTTTTTCAGTCAAGATGGAGTGCAGAGTGTACATTAATGAGAAAAAAATGAACTTTTTTGAATTTACCAAATTACTGCAATGAAACAAAAAGTGAAAAATTTAAAGGGGTCTGAATACTTTTCTTACTCACTGTATATATTAATATCCATCTGGCCAGCTTTTGACTCTAGCAGTGCTCTGTAATAGTTAATATCACAGAAAATCAAAAAGTATAAGAATAAAATAAAGGAATGAAGGAGTCTCAGAGATGTTTGGTATTTTTGTGAAGAGAGGGCTCTCCATAGTGTTATTTCTTTGCAGAAATGTTATTATCCTCAAGAAGCAGGCTGGTGATTACAGTGCGTGAAAAGTATTGTTTTAGGGTTCTGGACAAACCAATATTGCAACACAAACAAATTTTTATCCAGTTGAGCTGAGGGAGAAAAATCAATATATGGCTGCCATATTTCAACATAAGCCTGCTGAATATGTCTTAAAGCTGTTTTCTGTTGTGTGCTCAAACAGCACAACATTGCAGAAAGTAGCTGATTTTACGGGGTCCACTGTGCAACCCGTGCTGTAGAGTGAAGTGCAATAAGCAATAGGTTGTGTTGTTAAATCAATGCAAAACATAGTTTGTTGCCTACAGCAAGGATTGTTCCAATGATTATTGACAACAGTAGACTATGCGAGAAATTGGCATGAACACCTTAAGCCCTATGTGCCGAATGTTTTACTCAGTTTCTAAGCTGGTGGAGATCTCATTTTCAGAGAAGTGGAAAGGAATGCAAAATGACCATACAGTTTATTAGTAAATCAGAACTTAGACAAGAAGCTGAAGTTTAATAATTTTGTTTCTACAACTTACAGAAATATTTAAATAGTGACTTTTTTTTTCAAAAGGAAGCCATACTTCTTGTAATCTGTGAATTAAATATGATACAGTAGAATGCAAGTAGTCTTCAGTTTAATCAACAGAAACCACCTACAGCTTACCAGAAGAGATGAGCAAACCTGTTTGGGGCTGGAGTTCCGTCTAAGTGCTGAAGCACGCATTGCCGTGCTATGGTATCCTGGGTGGTCGGGCCAGTGTGAGCACTGGGGCTAAATCCTGCATTATCATCTGTAGTGTGGTTGGAAAATAAATAAAAGTTAAAAACCCCACCCTCTTACCCCCAGGAGTCTTTTGCTTATGGCTGGCTATCTGTGGGTGGAGAGCCGACCAGCCAATCAGTGACTTCCAAGGATGTACAGGGTCATGTGTGGGTCTCGAATAAGCAACACCTGATCCGAAACATCCAGACGTTCACTCATCTCTACTTACCAATCTTCAGTCACCAAAATAAACCGTCTTCCATTCATTGTCTTCCAGCTTTGCACCCAAGTCTTGTTCCTCCGGGTTGGCATTTCAGGTATAGTGAATGATGCTAAATGATGTTCTTCACCTCTGCTATTCTTGTTTCCCTTTTTGATGTTAGGCTATATTCACACTCATCGTTTTTGATGGCTTTTTTGAGGATCAGATTTGCTGCTGCAAAACTGATCCGCTTTTCGAAAAAAAAGTAACTAATCACACACTGCGTTTTTGATCTGTTTTTGCTGCATTTTTGATGCTGAGCTAATAGACAATGGAGGCAATGGAAAAAAACAGATCACATAAATGACACACAAATTGACATGCTCATTCTTTGTGAGGATCCATTTTTGAGCCAAAAAATGGATCCTCACAAAACGTTGTGTCTTAATGACAATTTTTGAAACTTTGCTGGGATGGCCAGAGTCATTGCATTTCACCGCCAAAAACAGATCGTCAAAAAACGCAGCAAAAACGCTGTGTGTGAATGTAGCCTTACTAAACTTTACTTATTCACTAAAGTTGTGGTTTGGCAATAAAGGTAGGTGAAACTACAAACATGACTGTTCCACTTGTATCCAAACCCAACCGTGCCTATCTGACGTGGCCTGCAACTACATCATTACTGGCAGTAAAACATTATGCACCCTATAACCCACCCAAGCCTCATCAAATGCTCACCCCCCAGACCAATATTGTTGTTTCTTGACTTTACCATTAAACTTTAGGTAATGTTTAAACTGAACTATGTTTTTTGGGCCACATATGGAAATATTCCCTCTGGCCCAAATGATCAGGATTCTCCTTGTTTCTTTCTGCTGTTTTTCAAAAGCATAAAAAAATGAGATGTGAATGTAGCCGCAAATACTGTGTTCCATACTACACAAAAACACCCACACCGGTGACTGAAAAATCTACCTGGCAACACAATATGTTCTGTTCTCCAACTCTGATTCCCAGAACATTTGCTGGAGTGGTGATGGGCTCAATTAACCTCAATTAGTTCCAAGTCACTGGACAAAAGGCTTAATTAGATACTGTTAGGGAAAAAGAGGACCCTATCCAGAAACATGGTTGGTGGCAAGCTGTATTTAATGCATGCAAGGGGAGAACAAAAGATATATTGTTCGAGTGTTGGCTTGGCATGAGGGAAAAACAAAATCATTTTACAGCTTTCGTGACGTTAATGGACTTTTCACAATGCTGTTATTTTGAGGACTGCATACTTGAGTTTTGACCTCGTTATTAGCCACAAGTGCAAATTGCATAAGATGAAAAACAAAAACTCTTTTGATTAATATGGTTAGGTCACTATGAATTGCCAGAGCATTTATTTATCAGTGTAATATTAGATCAATGTGCCCTTAACCCATCCGGGTCAAATATGGGTGTTTACCGTAAGTGGCAATTTAAAAACTTAACGATTCATAAAGTTGTTGGCGAGGTTAGAGGTCACTGTCAATGATCGAATCACTTATAAAGATTAGACAGTAACTTCAATGTAATAATTATGTAATAAAGTCACAGATTATGTTAATGGAACAATCATGTTTTAAGGTTTTGTACCTTATAAGTGGTCACTCAAGTTAGAATATTAATAAATGGCAGGACAGACATTGTAAGTTGAGAATATTGTAAATGGAGATCATATATGTATAGAGAACAAGTAAGGGGTTTCCAAGCCCCCAAAATATATAATATAAAAAAATCTAGGAAAAACATTAATGAGGACCTGTCACCCCCTGCTGAATGGCAATCTAAATGCAGCACTGAATACAGCTTATCTGCTGCATTCAGGGAAGGGGTCCCCCATGCGTCTATGTGTTGTGTACCCTGAGATATAGCCTTTGTAAAACTTACAGTTAGAAGCCATGGAGGTAGTCATGGTGGCTGGAGTGAGCTTGATTAACTGTGGCCATTCCGTCCCCCTCTGCATATCTGCTGCATTCAGGGAAGGGGTCCCCCCATGTGTCTGTGTGCTGTGTACCCTGAGATATAGCCTTTGTAAAACTTACAATTAGAAGCCATGGAGGTAGTCATTGTGGCTGGAGTGAGCTTGATTAACTGTGGCCATTCCGTCCCCCTCTGCCTCTCTATGTGCTGCGTCCTACTGTGTTGTTTATGCTTTGCCAGGGCAGGAATCTGGAGCTGACATCAGGACAAATTATTTGCATCCTTGCCATATAAGCTGGAAACACAAGGAATGCACAATCAGTGTGTTAACAGTAAATCCACGGGGCATTGGCATAACTACAATGGGTGCAGGGGTTACAATTGTACTCAGGCTTTGGAGCCTAGGGGGCCCCAAAAGTACCATTGGCCTATAGAAAAAGACTAATTCTATTAAAGATTCACAATAATTAGTGGCCGCATTGGAGCTTTTGCATCGGGGTTTATAAGCTTCAAGTTAAGCCACTGCTACAGGGGATAGAAACACAGTAAGGGGCTCACCTTAGGAGGTTATGTGAGCCCCAACTGCTGTATCCACATATAGCCAAGACGGCTGAAGCTGCCACGTGGAAGCAAAAAAAAAAAAATCCAGTAGAAGATAAGTGGAAAAGCCATGTTGCTGTGAATATAACAGAGTCCAAACCAAATATAAAGATTTTATTTTCAACAAATTTAAAACCAATATTTGCTCATTCTTCAGGAAAAAAAACCCACACATTTCTAGTGGATTTATATTTTTAAGCCTTGACATGTTGAAATACATAGGCCTACTCTCCCCCCCTTACACACCCTGTGCCTGGAAAGGAATGGGAGTAAGCTAATTTTTATCTCATCCCGCACCCATGCCATGCAGGGATGTACTCCTCCACCTTAGTCTACAGACCACCACAAGTGGTGCAATGGAGTGATATATTCAAGCCTTCTGTTGTCCCCTGCACAGAGCCAACCCATTTGAGGCCACTGGCCAAAATCAGCCTTGGAACTACAGGTGGTGGAGCAGGGAACCGATGGCTCTCTACTCTGTCACAGTGGTTAATAAGAACCTACCATTAGGACAAAAGTGGGCAACTTTTGTTCCTATTTTATTCCAGCTGCTTCTGGAGTTTTCCAATTTTATTTTTTTAATCTTTATACTTAGTGATAATTATTATGGTCTTTACAGGTGGCATGACTCACATTTAAAATATTTGGTATTGCTGAATGCACAATTGCCTAAGCTAATAAAATGAAAAAATGTCCATCATCAAAGTGGTCAACACTGAAATAGGTGAAAAAACAAAAAATTTGGCAATCTTAGATTGCATCAATTCCCCTCAAAAGTGTAATAAGTGATCAAAATGTCATATTATACCCTAATATGGTATCAATAAAACATCATATTGAAGCTCAAAAACTTGAGCCCTCACACAGCTCCATCAATAAGAAAAATATAAATTATATTGGACTCAGGAAAGGACAAGACATACAACATTTTTTAACAAATTTCCAAATTTGTCTTCATCATTTAAAGTGTAACCACCTTTTAAATGGTTGTTTATAAATAATGTAGAGCAATTGATTCTAATAAACTGTCAGATATACTTCATCAGAGAATTCTGGTTGAAAACCCATTCATAAACCTTCCACAAAGTTTCCACACTACACTCTGTGTGAAGCAGACATATGTTCATTTCCAGATTGGTCTTCACACTGAATACGGGTATGTAACCATATTAGGCTAAAGGGGGCGTAGCCTACACTGCTGACTGCAGCTGGGGAGGAAACAATGTATCAGATTACTTCAGCCTACAGCACAGTTGCTAAACAATGTCAGAATGTCAGGATCAGTGTAAACTCCTCTTATCTTGGCACAAGCTTTTGATTTGTCATTTGGCTTCACACAGTTCAGTCAGGATCTCTGTTATGTCCTCCTCTGCAGGCACATCACACTGCTCCCTATCAGCCTGCTGTCAGAAGCTGTAAAAATAGACATAATGCTGGCAGACACCGCGGGACGCTAGCCACACCCACAGAGCCATAAAATGCAGTTTTTAAAACAGCACAGAAAAATGTGAGAACATAAGTAATATGGCACAAAAAAAGCATTATCTTAGCTGCCATGTGACCAATCATTATTAACCAGTGCAGTCTTGTTTTTTTTTTTCAATGAAATGACATTTACACTTTAAATAAAATTATACATATTTAGTATCACTATAATCATTCTCACCTGGAGAATTAAGTTACTTGGTTAATTTTACAGCACAATGAATGCCATACAAGCACACCCTAAAAATAAATAGCAAAATGGATTTTTTTCACCATTTATCACCATTTGGATTTTTAATTAAAAAATACAAGAAGAAGAAGGGGTGGAAAAAATGAATGGGCAAAAACTAAAAATTGCCTGGTCCTTAAGTAATTAATATTTTGTCACACACATAGCAGCTAGATAAAAGCTACTGTATACAATATGTGAATTGTGTGTTTGCTCTGTATTATGAGTAGTAGCATGCATATAACAAACAGTTTGGCCTTACATCATGTGGGTCATGTTAAGTAGGTTTTCTATATCCCACCCCCAGCTGGAGTGGATGAGGAAATATATTGGATGATGCCGATACAGAATATGCAATTCAACATTTCAATGTCTGTAAATTCCTGGCTGGTATTTTCTTAAGATAAAACATGGAGAGGCTGAAAAAATATGTTTCTGTTGACATTAAGAGTCACATTACCCCAAGGCCAAATATCAGTCTAGATATATATTTTGCTATTGCTTTTTGTGCTGTGTATTTGTTATTTCCGCTTCTGTGTCATTTGGCCTCAGTAAAGTTCAAGCAAAAGCTTATCAAACAATGCCCCTGGTTGGCTATCGCTGTCACACATTCCGGTAAAGCACTGTATTAAACCCTCTCTTTTAATCCTTCTCAGTTTATAAAAGTCTTTCTCTTCTGCATGCTGAGAATAAACCAAAACCGGTTCTCTGACTGACAGATCTCCTGTCTCAGAGGACTCACATACATCAGATGTTTCATGCTACCAGCATAAGAAAACTGGTTTGAGCAATGGGTCAGATAGAAAATTATAGAATACCGTGCAAATGGTGTAACTGTAGGAAAAGAACATGGATTTCACATAGGGATGGGCGAGTCTACTCGCTAGGACTCGTTACTCGGCGAGTAGTAAGGGACTCGCAGGACTCGGTACTCTGCGAGTTTCCCAGCGATTACTCGCACAGTAATGAGTCCAATGCAAATCAATGGCAATCCTAGTTTTGTCAGAGACTCTGACAAAACTAGGATTGCTATTGACTTGCATTGGACTCGTTACTGTGCAAGTAATTGCAGAGAAACTCACACAGTAACGAGTCCAGCTGTCTGCTCTGTGTCGGGCTCGGGTCCTGCAGGCTGCCGCAGCTCCAGGGTCCTAGAGCCCGCCTGCTCTCCCTGTGCACAGAGATGATGTAGCAGAGCTGAGATTGTTTTCAGTCTGCTCATTCCCTGTGCATAGACATCTATATCTATGCACAGGGATGTAGCAGAGAGGACATCGCGTTTTGGACTACGTTGGACGGAAGAGGATTTTTTTAATTAAAGATGGAATCCCTAATGGCTTTTTTTTTTTTAATTCTAATAAAAAAAATTTCTCTGTGTTGTGTTTTTTTTAACCCTTTATTGGAGATTCTTAGTGGCCGGGTCAAACGTGGCCTAACATTAAGAATCTCGGGCTTAATACCAGCTTGTATAACAAAGCTGGTATTAACCCCTTTATTACCCAGCGTGCCACTGCCACCAGGGCCGCTGGAAGAGCGGGGTTCAGCGCCAGAGGATGGCGCTTCAATGAACGCGCCATCTTCTGGGGTGGCTGCGGGCTGCAATTTGCAGCGGGGGGTGCCCAGAAAGCTTGGACCTCCCTGCGGGGGCAGCCCGTCGCTGCCTGCTGGATCTGGCTGGTTCCAGTAATACGGTGAAGCCGACGTCAAATTTTTTTCTGACAAATCCATAAAACAATGTACATAAAAGGGACTGCATCTTTATTAACCCCTGGACCATGGGCGAGGGGTTAATAAAGATGCAGTCCCTTTTTTAGGATTGTTTTATTGATTTTTCAGAAAAAAAATGACTTGGGCTTCGCTGTATTTCTGGAACCAGCCAGATCCAGCAGGCAGCGACGGGCTGCCCCCAACCCCCAGGTGCCTATTTGTACCTGGCTGGACACAAGAATATAGGGGAGTCCTTTTTTTTAATTTTTTCATGAATTTCATGAAATAATAAAAAAAAAATGCGTGGGGCTCCGCGCAATTTCTATGTCTAGCCAGGTACAGCTAAGCAGCTGGGGGCTGGAATCTGCAGCGCAGGGAGGCCCAAGCTTTCTGGGCACCCCCCGCTGCAAATTGCAGCCCGCAGCCGCCCCTGAAGATGGCGCATTCATTGAAGCGCCATCCTCTGGCGCTGAACCCCGCTCTTCCAGCGGCCCTGGTGGCGGTGGCACGCTGGGTAATAAAGGGGTTAATACCAGCTTTGTTATACAAGCTGGTATTAAGCCCGAGATTCTTAATGTCAGGCCAGGTTTGACCCGGCCGCTAAGAATCTCCAATAAAGGGTTAAAAAAAACACCACACAGAGAAAAATTATTTATTAAAAATAAAGACACAGACACCATTAGGGACTCCAACTTTATTACCAACACATATCCCTCCAAAGACCCAGGTCTTCTCTCTTCTTTCTTCTCTCTTCTGTCTTCTGTCTTCCTTCTTCTTCTTGTTGCAGCGCCGGTAAGCAGAGAGTTAACCTTGCTGTGACAGCGGGAGCCTATTAAACATGATTTAGCTATTGTAGCAGATAGAGCCTGAAGCTTCCGAGACACATCTGCGATTTGTAAATCGCACATTACTCGCTATTACTCGCTTCCCCATTCATTAACATTGGACTCGCTAGACTCGCAACGAGTAGCGAGTCCCGGGCTCGGACTCGCTAGAATCAAGCGATTCCGAGTAATTTAGGACTCACCCATCTCTAACTGCACATCCAAAATCATACATTGTTATATTTTCGCTAAGCAAAAATTCACCAAACTGAACATGAGGTTCTTAGTTTAACATTTTTACCGTAATGTATGAATCCCACTGCCATGTGACGGTAAACCTCTCAGATAGTCCCTAACCTCTCAGTGGGGTTCTTAATATCTAAAAGGTGTACTGCCAAGTGCCAATCACCTATCGAAGGTACAGCATACCAAAAAGAGGAATGAACCTGTGGCTCACTTCGCCCATGCTGCAATGCAAAACAATCATGACGTCTGTAAATGACATTGCATTAAAGGAAATCTGTCAAGTAAAAAATCCATATGTAACTGCTATCATTTTCTAATTACATTCTCTAAGCTCTCTATTCATGTATTTCTATTATTTATGCTTCCCTCCCATCCTCTGTAAACTTCAGAATAAAACATTAATTCCATCTGTCAATCACAGTGAGCTCTTTGCTGCCCACTCCCCAAGGAATGAATATTCATACATCATTACACATCCCTACCTTTCTGTGATCTGTCATGCTGTGTGTGTCATTCAATGCAGAACAGAAAGGAGGGGGAAAGAGGTGTATATGCTCTTATGGCCACTTTACACGCGGCAACAGGAAGATAGAAACCGGCAGGTGTAGGAGACAATTGTACCTTTTACCTTCAAAACACCTTGCAGATACCTGAATTACACGCATCCACTTCAAGGTGTTTTGAAGGTAAAAGGTACAATTGTCTCCGACACCTGCCGGTTTCTATCTTCCTGTTGCCGCGTGTAAAGTGGCCACTAGAGATCTTCATTGTGTGGATGACGCATGTGTGTAGTGTGCGCAGTCTGAGATATTTCTATGTCATTATAAGAACACTAGATGGTGGCCCGATTCTAACGCATCGGGTATTCTAGAATATGTATGTAGTTTATTTATAAAGATTTAGGAATAATGCAATGAGCGATCAGTAAGGTACCGACACACTTGGCGATGCTCCAGCGATCCCGACAATGATACGACCTGGTAGGGATCACTGGAGCGTCACTACATGATCGCTGGTGAGATGTCAAACAGTCAGATCTCACCAGCAATGCAGCAACAATATGCCGGTCATTGAGACCCTTTCACTCTAGGGCATAGTATTGAGGTTGTTGGTCATTGTCCCCGTGAAACACACCGATGCATGCTGCCCAGTGGCGTCCCAACGATCAAAAAATGGTCCAGGCCATTCTGACACGATCAGCGATCTCCCAACGGGGGTCTGTTTGATGCTGCGTTTGACACTGAGCAAGCTTGTTAGTGCCGGTCAGGGTACTTCCGCTGCGAGCAGCCGGGAGATGACCGGCTGGCGTCACCGCTGACCTCCGTGTGGCAGGAGATGACCTGCTGATCTCCTTACGGTAGCAGTGGTGTGCATTGTTCAAATCCCTTGCCAATTCGCGACATGGCTGCACCTGTCGCTGATTGGTCACAGCCAGCCATGCGCGACCAATCAGCGACGCAGCATTTCCGTTAGAGAGACAGGCAGAATTAGACGATTATATAGTATATTTGATAATTTGCACAGCAAATACACACATTACATGTCTGCAGGAAACCCAATGTTCATATAATAGAAATCTTACAGATATAATGAAGAGGACTAATGTACCAGCTCATTGTAGGGTGTGAAAATGCCTATAGCATAGAAACTAGAAAGGGTACAATAGTCATTTTACATGCTTTTAAAAGGTTTGCCAAGACCCTATTCAAGGGTAATATTAGTATGATACTGAAAAATGATCCGACAGAGTCCCTTTAATACTATTCATGCTTTCACCTTCTATGTACAGTATTGCACTTTATGAAGATTTATAAAAACCTCAAAGTTCTGGAGTCGCCAGCACCACTTGCTACTGAGGTGTCACAGCAGGCTTTCAGTTGCCACGCTGTTATCGGGTGTCCCCTCCTAGAATTCGCGCTCCAGCGTCCTCGCTGCTGGGCTCACGGCTCGCCTGGTGCACACTCCCTGTATTGCGAAATTCCCATCGACCCCACCCAAAAAAGTAAGGAAAAATTGCGTCTATTGTTAAAGTATTGTGTGGAGGAAGGGGTACTATCATCAAAAAAGGCAAAAAACTCTTCCCAGAGTCTCCAAATAAACCTCACTGGTATTACCTACCAAAGGTTCACAAATCACTGGTTGCACCGCCGGGTCGCCCAATCGTGTCGGGGGTTGGATCTTTACCGGAACCCTTGTCACGGTTCCTTGACTGGCAGTTGCGGCCTCTGTTGCATGAGATTCCTTTGTATGTGAGGGATACCGGGGAATTTTTGGAGATCCTTAAAGAAATTGAGTGTCAAGAGGGATTCCTCATGGCGTCGGTAGACGTAGAAAGTGTTTATACACGGATACCACAAGGAATGGCTGTAGAAGTGGTTAGGGAGGTAGTGGAGGCCACAAATTAATCAGGTCCTTTGAAAAGGTTCATTTTGGAGGCTCTTAGCTTTGTGTTGAGTCATAATTCGTTTAAATTCAATGATCAGTGGTATACACAATGCCACAGAACCGCAATGGGGACACCTGTAGCTTGCACCCATGCAAACATCTTCTTAGGTGTGTTTGAGAATAAGTACGTATATACAGCGAGTAATCCATTTTTAAAGCACATTAGGGCGTATCATCGCTATGTGGATGACGTCTTCCTGATATGGGATGGGGAGAAAGAGGAGTTTGAAAAGTTTGTATTATATCTGAATAACATCTATGAGATGAATATGAAATTCACCTTCCAAATGGGGGGAGAGACTTTAGAATTTTTGGACGTGAAAGTGTCAGTGTGTGATGGTATGATCAAAACAGAAAATTTTACAAAAACCACAGCGACAAATTCAGTGTTGCACTTTAAGAGCAATCATCCCCAACACGTAAAAAAAGGCCCTACCATTTAACTGGATTCTAAGGTTAAGAAGGGCTAACAGTAATGAGGTCAGGTATCAGGAACAGGTGTCAGATCTGAAACAACGGTTGCAAGTAAGAGGCTATCCATTAAAAATGATCAATGAAGCTCAGTATAAAATCGATTCAATTTGGAAACAAGGGTGGAAAAAGACGGTGGGAGGAAAGAAAGAGCGTAGATTTATGGGCCCGCAGCTCGTCAGTTTGTGGCCAGAGATAAACTGCTGACCGTCTCAGCTTTCCGTGCTGCCAGTGTTCCCCAAACGTTACCAGCCGGCTCCAACCGGTTCTGGTCCATTTCCTTCTGTCCTGGGCCCCCTATTAGAGATGGGGATCCCTCCTGTCAGCAGCCTGCCAGGCACGTCCTCTCTGACTGCCTTCCCAGCCCTGTTTGAACTAACACTCTACTAACTTCCTGGTTTTCCCACTCTAACCTAGGCTCCACCCCCTAGGACTTACTGAATAATCAGTCCCTCTATGCTAAGATGACCTAGTGTTGTGTGTGAATTAAGACTCCATACGTTAGACCCTAAACCCACAACTTACAGAGGATCACATATGTTTGTAAAGTGTAATACCTATATATCAATTTATTAAAACCTCCTTTAGTACAAGCTGGATATTTTCTTGCTTTTTTTCTGGAGTTACCTGGCTAAGGCAGTGCCTACAACTGTCTTGTACGTGATGGATTGACTGGCAAAAGCAGTGAGCTGGATTTTCTTTTGTTTTTCTTTTGTGACGTCTTGCCCACGTAATTGAAAGAGGAAGTATCAGTTATCAGATGCACAGAAGCTTACTGTGTGGAATGGGGGGAAGCTGCAGAATCAGGTTTGACATGACTCACCATGGCCGGGACTCCGGTTTAGACAGGCGATGCTTCCTTCCTCCTTGTCACGGGTGGACCGCGCCTGCCGGTAGTGGGCCCGGTGTAGTGCAGATCAAAAGTGAAGACGTCTTGGTGGAACAGATTAAAGGGGTTTTAATTTATTCGTGACGCCACCTATGAGTAGTTTCGGTAAGGGCTACCGACGCTGCGGAGCCCCCGGGGGATGGACAGCAGCTAGATGTTACGCTCCCCACAGGCTGAGCGGTGATCCCCGGAGGCTGGAGCTGCTCAAGATGTTGTGCGGCAGCTGCGGTTACCTGTTAGTGCGGACGGACAGTTCATAAGGAAGCACGGACACAGAAAGTCTCTGCAATGGGTCTTTACTGTAACCAGCAGGCAGTACATGGCATACAGTGGTTGAGTAGCAGACCAGGTGGACTCAGCAGTGATGGTGTCCCTTAGAGATCCGCAGTGTTCCTCCTTTCTACCTATTTGGTCGCCAGCGTCGCCCAGGAATACCAGGTCGGGTACGGGGAGGCTGCTTCAATGCCCTATCCATGATGTACGTCCTGGATGCTTTGGGGAGCCTTGGGTCCCTCAGTGGGTACACCGCTGGTTAGACGACTGGAAGCTGGCTTGTGGTGGGGTGCTCCTTTGAAGCTGCTCCTCCACTCTTCTGGTTCGCGTGGCAGAGGTGAACTGCTGCCAGCTTCGGTACCAGTGAACCGGCTGTGAGTTGTGGGCACGGGAGTCTTTTGGGAACCCGTGTAGATAATGCCCAGTCCCGGTAGTTAAGGCCTCAGGTGCTGACACCCGACCGGTGACGGCCCAGGGGCCCGCACGGAGTGCGGAGCCCCCGCTCCTCTCCAAGTTCAAGTCCTCAGACTCTGTCCTATCTCGAGGGTTCTAGGTTCTCCTTCTCCCTCTAGATTATTGTGTGTTCTACTACACTACCCTAACACTCCACCCCCAGGACCTATGATTGGTCCCCTGTTCTAGGTGTTGCATGTTGGGTTGGATCTCTATGTTAACCGGATCATTGCTGAGTCAGAGAATATTGCGGCTGCATTTATGGCTGCAATACCCTCTTGTGACTCACTCGTTGCGGGGCGCCACAGACACATAGTCCCATATGGGAGGGATGATGGGTATGGTGCAGTTAATAGTGATGGGTGAGCAGTATAATACTTGAGTTGCTCGATGCTCGGGTCGAGCATATCAAAATGCTCAGGTGCTCGACCTGACCACTGAGCCTAAAAATGTCACAAATGTATAAGAACAGTGTTCCAATGACATGGGTACAGCATGGGGAAGACCCCTGTAAGCAATTCTGACTCCCAGGTCACTGCTGTGAACAATGTTATCTGAGTATTACGCCACTTTTATGGACTCACAATAAAACATCCAAAAATGAAACCAAAATGGATTTTCCTGGGGAAAATGTTAAGGCTGGCTTCACCACGGTTTTTGACTGTCAGGGCAGATCCTGTTTTCTGCAGGATTACCCAGACAGAACCTGACAAGACAGAATGTTATGAAAAGTGTGGCAAAATATGGTCCCGAATCCTGTTTTTAGCAGCATTTGTTTGCTGCTGCTGTCCATGGTGCTGAAGTTGCACGGCAGGATTTCTGGGCATGCTCTGTGCTTAGCCTAAGCTACCAAAACACGTCCCTGCAGCATCCTATCACTAATCTCACACTCCTTTTGTCTCCTAAAAGCATCCTGTGAAAGTGCATAAAAATGTTTTTATACTCACTCATTAGTGATTATAATTAGCAGGGGCTATAAATCTTTAGTCACCAGGGCGGGCTGTTTTGCAGGCTCCAGGATCCACCCTCTCTCTGTCTGTGTGCTCTGCTTGTGCAGGCTTTACCCTCCCCCCTCTCTATCACTCACAGAATGCAAATCATTAGTCCTTCCTTGAGCTCCACATCACAGCAGCACAGAGAGAGGGTGGATCCAGGAGCTGCAAAACAGCCCACCCTGGTGACTAAAGAATATAGCCCCTGCTAATTATAATCACTAATGAGTAAGTATTAAAACGCTTTTCTCCACTTTCGCAGGATGCTTTTAGGAGACAAAAGGAGTGTGAGATTTGTGATGAGTGGGACATGTTTTGGTAGCTTATGAGGCATTTTGGAGGTAACAGGATCCCTTTAAAATCGGTTCCGGAAAAACATTCCTGTGTTTTCCCGGATCCAGCGCCCATAGACTCCCATGTTATGTGCGCCGGATCACCCTGGATTCGTTTCTGTCCGGTTTTGTCCGATTTTTTCACCTGAGCCCAAAAATGCTGCAGGCTTCGATTTTGGGGACAGTAAAAAACAGGACAGAAACAAATCCTGTGCTGAATACACAAAACCGGATGGCCATATATGACCAATCCGGCACCGTAGGGATACATGGGAGGCAAAACAGGATCCTGTCCTGTCTTGTTAAAACAGGACAGAACAGCATCCCAAAAAAACGTGGTTTGAAGCAAGCTAAGGGCTCATACTCACTTGCGAGACAGTGTTGGTGTATTTTTCTTTAAATTACATTAAAGATTTTTAAAAAAATGGTGTGGGGTCTTCCACACATTTCAAGTCTAGCAAAGGCAAAGCAGACAGCAGGGGCCGATGTTAAAAGCCTGGGAAGGGGGTAATACCCATGGAGCTTCCAGGCTATTAATATCAGCTCCCAGATGAATATTTAGCCTTTACTGGCTATTAAAATGGTGACCCCCCGAAAAAAAATGGCATGGGGTCCCCCCTATTTTAACAGCTAGCAAAGGCTAAGCAAACACCTGGGGGCTATTATTAATATGATGAAATCAAATGTCCAAAACCTTTAGTTTCACACTACATCATATATCCCCAAAATCATCCGTGTTGCCTCACCTGAGGTACACTGATGACACATGAAACTGAACCACTTTGTCATACAAAATTCATTTTTATTCTTAATTTCATATAATTTATTCAGGTACCAATTACAAGCAATTAAAATTACATAAAATTCATTAATTTATTAGTATACAGGTGTGCTCTGCCATAGATATGTAGCACTAGTTGTGGAATAATTTAGATTATGTGTACATATAGCCTTATGAAGTACACTTCCAATTGTACCACCGATAATCATGGACTATGTGCTCCTATTCATTGACAAGTGAGGTGCTCTATTACTTAGAACAGCGCTACCCAGGGGCTTTCTGCACTAGTGCCACCCCCTCATATACTTATCTCAATAGCTGCTGCTCAGTTTACCTCTAATGGTACCTTTACACGCCGCTACAGAAGGTTAGAAACAACCGGGTGTCGGAGACAATTGTATCTTGCACCGTCAAAACACCGCAAGGTAGCGGCGTGTAAATCAGGCTGTTGCCACCTGTCACTGTCTACACCTGTTTTTGAGCAGTGCTCAAAAAAAGGTTGGTTTCAACCCAATGGTAGTGGCGTCTAAATGAGGTACAGGATGGTTTTTGCGACACCTAGTTTACTCCCTGGGGCGTGACACATCCTCCGGGATACCGCCCCCCTTCAGCGATCATTGGTGGAAGCCAATCATGATGCTATTGCTTTGTCCAATCACCGTACGAGCGTCTCGTAATCCACAATTCTGGCACGCCTATGTGTTGTCCCTGCTGCCCCAGGTCCTTCTGTAGCGACGTGTAAATGATGGAAGGTGCTCTACAAAAGGTAACCTGCGGCACCCGTTGGTGCCTCCAGGGATAGAAAAAAACTTCTGTAGGGCACTTTGTAGCGGCGTGTAAAGGCGGTATCGGGTACCGTTAGCAACCGTTGGAACGTGCTCGTGCACGTGAGACACCCGGTTGTTTCTAACCTTCTGTAGCTGCGTGTAAAGGTACCATAACTTGTACAATGAAGTCCTCACTGTGCTGCAGAGTACCACCCACAGAACCGCCTACGTACGTTTCAATACTTGATCTTCCTTAGGCCGTACTGTTACCCTCATTTCTCCCCCTTATATACTATGTCCTCTTATGGAAAGTGCGGCTGCAATCACTTATCGGCGCATGACTTCCGGGTACGCGCTCTTACATCACCTAACTTCCTGTATCCGGTCCATGACACGCAGTTTGCGTGCCACCATTGTCATAGTGACTGGACGCAGGAAGTAGAGCGATTCCTCGGCGGTCATGCGCACTTGATTGCAGCCCTCGCTCTTGTCTCTATGGCTGTTAGGAGTGTATAAGTGGTGGATCTTAGCCCGCAGTGGCAGTATTAAAGTGACAGTGCCTAATTAATATCTCGTTGCTCTTTAATCTGAATGTGTCCACGTTGGAGTGATAGTATTAGTATATTTAGATGTCAGAGGTGTTAAAAGTGCTTGTGCCAACATATATAGTGTTAATATACAATACATATAAAAATAAAGTGCTAAATGTACAAGTGTCAAAATTAATATGTTTAAATACCTAGATAACAGTGTATCTCACTAAAGTGACTGTGCTAATATATTCATTATTCGTATACAGGACTTGCATATATTAATTACTTAACATGCAGCCCTATATAAAATGAAACGCGAAAATGTATCAATTAAAGTGACAGTGCATTAAATAAATTCACAGTGTATCTGACCTCAAAAACTATTCATAACAATATTTACTAACAACACATGTAAATACATAATTTCAATTAAAGTGACAGTGCCCATATTTGAAAAATCCCTACCTCTATCTATATTTAAACATATTTTGAGACCCATTATACTAATTATCATATTAAATGATGGTCCCCATTTTACTTGTCTACACTACACCATATCATGTGGCAACCCCTCTACTGTCCATCATTGACTCTATATACCTGTCATCACCCCCAATGGTTGTCCTACTCCCTCTACATTATATATAATATATTAGAACTTACTCCTATATATCCATAGCCATCAATTAATCAATTATATACCGCCTAAAATACAGCCAACCATACCCACCAACTATATGACTCCACAGAGAGTGACGGATGTGCGCAGGCATGCGCTCTTCTGTGATTCTGCTGGATGGCAGGCTGAATGGTCGCATCCAGCAAATCTCTCCAGCCTGGCATCAGATGTAGCAGAGCTGATGCCGTGGTGGGATACATGGCGGCTCCTAACAATGAAAAGGTGAAGATGAGGTTGCTTTTATTATTTTATTTCTCTTACAGGAGACACTGGCTTCAGCTGGAATAGATGAGATGGTAAGTATGGTTTAATTAAGAACAATAAAGGAATACTGTCTTTATTGCAAATAAAATACTTTATACTGGTTGTCTGTGTTTTATTTCACTTTTTGACTATGGGGTTAGTAATAGAGGCGTCTTATAGACAGCTCTCAATTACTAACCTGGGCTAGATGTCAGCTGGCATTATAAGGTGACATCAACCCCAATACCATAACCCTGCTACCACCATTACAGGGCAGTGTGGCAGAGCGAGACTAAGTGCCAGATTTGGCGCGTCCCATGGATGTGCCATTTCTGGGATGGCTGAGGGCTCTTGTTTTTACCTCGGACGGGATCAATATTCTTGGTCCCTTCCCAGGATATTAAAACTAGCCCCCAAGTGTTTGCTTAGCCTTTGCTAGCTGTTAAATTAGAGGGGATCCCACATTTGTTTTCGGAGTGGGTCCCCCATTTTAAAAGCCAATAAAGACTAAATATTCATCTGGGGGTGATATGAATAACCTGGGAAGCTCCATGAGTATTACCCTCTTCCCAGGTTGCTAACATTGTTCCCAGCTGTCTGCTTAGCCTTTGCTAGACTTGAAATTTACAGGAGACCACACACCATTTTTATTTTAAAAATTATTTAATGTAAAAAAAAGAAAACATATATATAGGCGGTCTGTGCTATGGCTACAGATGTGTAACAGGCTACAGCAGCAGCAGACATAACTTTAATGGAGCCTCCTGTGCTATACGCGCTGCAGTCTGCTATATACCCTGCCTATGTACAGTGCCTACAAGTAGTCTTCAACCCCCTGCAGATTTAGCTGGTTGACACATGCAGAATTAACTTGGCATTGTGACATTTGGACTGTAGATCAGCCTGGAAGTGGGAAATGCACTGCAGCCAAAAATAATTTTTTTTTTTTTTTTTTTTTAAAGCGTTAAAAGTTAATTCTGAGGGTCATTTATTATTCAACCCCTCAAACCACCAGCATTCTGTTTGGTCCCCCTAAAGTATTAAGAAGTAGTTTAGGCACAAAGAACAATGAGCTTCACATGTGTGGATTAATTATCTCTTTTGCCAGCCTTTTCTGACTATTTAAGACCCTCCTCAAACTTGTGAACAGCACTCATACATGGTCAACATGGGAAAGACAAAGGAACATTCCAAGGCCATCAGAGACAAGATCGTGGAGGGTCACAAGGCTGGTAAGAGGTACAAAACCCTTTCCAAGGAGTTGGGCCTACCTGTCTCCACTGTTGGGAGCATCATCCGGAAGTGGAAGGCTTATGGAACTACTGTTAGCCTTCCACGGCCTGGACAGCCTTTGAAAGTTTCCTCCCATGCCGAGGCCAGGCTTGTCCGAAGAGTCAAGGCTAACCCAAGGACAACAAGGAAGGAGCTCCGGGAAGATCTCATGGCAGTGGGGACATTGGTTTCAGTCAATACCATAAGTAACGTACTCCACCGCAATGGTCTCCGTTCCAGACGAGCCCGTAAGGTACCTTTACTTTCAAAGTCACATGTCAAGGCTCGTCTACAGTTTGCTCATGATCACTTGGAGGACTCTGAGACAGACTAGTTCAAGGTTCTATGGTCTGATGAGACCAAGATCGAGATCTTTGGTGCCAACCACACACGTGACGTTTGGAGACTGGATGGCATACGACCCCAAAAATACAGTCAAGCATGGTGGTGGCAGCATCATGCTGTGGGGATGTTTCTCAGCCAAGGGGCCTTAACAGATTTGTAACATATACAAATTTTTGCCGTATAGAATCAGTACCACAAGGTAAATTCTCAAGCTTTGAGGTACAGTTTTGACAGCTTTGCCCAATGGGTTTTCAAAAAACTCTAGTATACCTTATCTTTGTTGTTTCTTAGACACAGGGACACTATGATTTCAAGTCTCTGACCCATCAACACCCTCACAATGGACAAACCCACTCTTATCTTCAGCCCAGTGACTTTGTCACAATTAATAAGCTAAAGGCCTGATAGGTGTAAGTCCAGCAACATGTTTTCCAGACAAAAAATCTACTTTTTAATCAATAAAGGGAATATCACAATATATAAGGTATATAGCACATCTACAAGGTAACGTTGCCATGCTAACATGTTCCATGTTCTTACAGTGGCACACAGTCTTGCTCCGTTACTTGAGTCTGTCTTACATTCTGCAGTCCACGTTTCTCACAGAAGATCCTCCACAAAGCTCTCATCTCTTCAGAAGTACCTGATCCTTCACCAAAAATAATCAGCATGGCCAATCCAACAGCTGAAACTTCCACCTAGAACCAACTAAATTCCATCATCTCACTGAATCAAAAAGAGCAACACAACATCACTTCTCATGCGACAAATAAAGGTAAAACAGCTACATATTGACATTACCAAATCCTCACCCTTTATTAATGTGCAGGTTTCAAAATGTATGTAGTGAAAAGAGAAGTTAAAAAGACACTATGGCACACTTGCGAGAGACTTGTGCAAGTATCACATCGCATCACCTGACAAAGCCGCCTGCTCCCCTGGCAAGAGCATTCAGCCACACAGAAATACATGCAGCTGACACGCTCCTATCTAGAGAGTGGGCAGTCATGCCAGGTGATGCAAGCTCATGCAAGTGTGACACTGGCCTAAGGCTGTCTGTACACATTGCATTTAAAAAAAATACATGGCAAAAGCGCAAAAATAGCACTTAATTTAGGTAAAAATGCACTTTCATGCCATTGTGTTTCTCCAGTTTAACCCCCAGAGTTAATAATGTGAGGGCTGCATGGGAATATGGCTCCACTCCCTCAGGTTTTGGTGTCCTGCTTTTCCTTTGGGTTGGGCTAATTTAGAGGATTAGTGTTAGGGGTTTAGGTAGGATGTTAGGTTTTATGCTAACTGTACTTTATTTCAGATTATGGATCCGAGGCTTGAGGTATCCTCAGACTCTGTGGGTTGCAGGGGTAAGTCCCTTGTCAACTTGGTAACAGGGTCCAGGTTAGCTTTGATTGGCCACCTGGACCTTTGAGGTGAATTGCTTTGTGATTGGTGGTCATAAGTGTGGAAAGGGGTGTAAATACCCTCCTCTGGAGAACATCTGGACAACAGGAAGAAGACACCCGCTTCCCCCTTGTTCAAGAGGATGTTGTGTGAAATGTTGTCCTTGTCGTGAGGCTTTTCTTGAGGGGATAAATTTGCCTTAGATATTGGGTGGATACTGGTTTCTGTGGAGAGAAATTATATGGATGGATGGTTTCCCATTCATTATTTTAGGATATATTTATTGATTATTTATAGTAGTATTTTGTAATCGTAATTAAAGCCTCACGTCCATCTTTATCCAATTAAAGTGATGCATATTTATGTATTACTAGCTGGGTGCCCGATGCACATGCATCGGGATTCTAGAAGAGCGAGTCTCTGACTCGCAATGGCCGCTTCGCGGCCAATGCTTCGCGCGGCTGAGGCGACTCGCCATGCCCGCTGCGCGGGCATAGCGAGTCACCTTAGAGCTGCTCGCAATGGCCGCTGCGCGGCCAATGCTTCGGGCGTATCCACATGACCACGCCGACTCGCATTGCGAGTGGACTCAGAAGGGGCAAAAAAACCATTCGCAATTATATAATAGATAGGTTTATTTATGGGAGGGTATGTGGTGTCTATGTTCCCATGCGCAGAGATGCAAAAATTTCAGCACCAAGTACCAAGTACTTATCTTTTGGCTTTGTGCATTCGTTGAGTATTTGCTGCAGATATTTTTTAAATTGCTGCCTAAAATATGTGTTTTTGACTCATTTTTGTGTCCATTTTTTATGCACTTTCATTAGCATTATTTCCATACATTTGAATGGATGAAAAATACCGTATAAACACCAAAAGAATTGACATGATACAGAATTGAAATAAATGCTTTGATAGAATCATTCAGGAAAACACAAGTTGCATATGCATTAGATTTCAGAAATCACATTCGCTTTGCCGGTAGTAATGCAAAGAATGTTGTCAGTAAAAAAAAATATATATATATAAATAAGAAAAAAAAAGAGCTAGAAGATAATTATCGGACCATCCCAACATGGATTTTGCAGACAGGGTTAAATAATGGATCAAAAAGCCAGAAGGAACAGTCAGTCAGTAAAATGACAAGATCAACCTGAAAAATAAAAACATCATTAAAAGAGAAAGCAGAAAGTCTATAATCAAAGGGACATAACTTTGAAAGAGATGGCTGGGGCCGGAAACCGACAAGTTCATGACCAAGGCCAGAATAAAACAACAAAAGCCATAACATAGTGAACCAGCTATGCTGTGATGCCAGTACAGTAAAATCTTTATGTAGCTGTAGAGGACATTGAAAGAAAGTGCACTTTTTCACATTTTTAACTCTAAAGCTGCAGCCTGCGGTGCTTTATATGCCTTTGCTCCAGTACTCCTTCTGTTAGAAGTGAGTGCAGAATTGTGTATATGCAACATGGGCAACAAATCAGCTAATGGGAAGGCACTCGACCTTCTGGAAGAATAGCAAAAAAAATATATAACTATGTTAATTGGGCCGTGAGTTGACAACCGCTGCAGCTGCCCAGAGGTACATGAGGTATGGGCAGAGCTGGTGTTAGTACCCAGCACACTCGGGTAGGTGCTGAGGCCCTGGACAAACAGGGAGGTTAACCTGCTGTAAGGAACACCATCTGCGCCATCTGCCTGTGGGTGTCTCCAGCAGATGTATTGGGCCAAGGGTAACTGTTTCTCCCTACCCCTCCCTGGGTCCTTTGCTCTTCCTCCCAGTGCAGTGCGATGGGGACCAGTGATGTCACCTGCAGGGCAGTGCTGATCTCCTGAATCAGTATCCCACAGTGTAGGGAAGGAGAACACACTGCACAGAGATAGCACACACGGTCATGCACTGGAGAAGGGGGTATATGGGGAGGAAACAGTGTACAGGGGAAAGCACACCAACCGGAAGACAGCACACAGGGAGAGAGAGAGCACAAAGGTGGAAAAGAGAACATGGGGCCAGATTGCACAAGGGGAGAATAAAGAGTGTGAAGAGCAGAGAGCACATAGGGTAGAAGAGAGTGCACAGGTGAGAAGATGGCACACAGGGGAGAAGAATGGGCACTCGGTGTAGAGAGCACATGACTCACCGTAACCGTGGCTTCACGTCGCAGGCGTTTTCTTTTCCCTGTCACGGTTCCGCGCCTGCGGCTGTGGGGCTCGGTGGTCCAGATCAATAGGGGATGTTGGCTGAACAGATAAGGTTTAATTCTTGTCGTGACGCCACCTGCGGTAATTCCGATGATTTCACCGGCGCTGCCTGGGCCTCCGGGGGGTGTAATGCAGCAAGATGGGACGCTCCCCACAGGATGAGCGGGAGGCCCCGGAGCCAGAAGCTGCACTTGATGTTGTGAGGCAGCTTTGTTACTCTTCACATGCGGAGTTAAACAGTTCTGAAGGAATACAGACACCAGTGTTCTCTGTAACGGGTCTTTTACTGCAACCGGTGAATGATACAGGGTATACAGGTAACGGGTGACGGACTGGGTGGACTCAGCAATGACTGGTGTGGTTTCAGAGCTCCGCAGTGTTCCTCCGTTCTAGTTTTATTCTATTTTTGCCATTGTCGCCTTAGTGCGCCAAGTTCGGGTACAAGGGGGCTACTTCAATTTCCCTGCCGGTGTGTATGTCCCGGTGTGAGGGGAGCCAGATTCCTTTTAGTGGGTACTCTGCTGGCAAGATGACTCTTAATTGCGGCGGTAGTGGGGCGCTCCTAAAAAGCAGATCCTCCACTGCTGGTTTGCTGGGCAGCAATAAACGACTGTTCAGCTTCAGAACCAGTGATCCGGTGGGTGTTGCGCGCGGATGGATTTTGACCCGTTAGATGGTCGCCCAGGTTCCAGTTGTTAGGCACCGAGTAATGGCGCCAACTGGTAGGTGGTCTGTAGGGCTGCACGGAACTGTGCAGAGCCCCCTCTCCTACGTTCCTCCCGACCACTTCTCTCTCTTTCCTCCTTCTCCTACATTCTCCTACACTCTACTCCTACACTCCGCCCACCAGGACCTGATTGGCCCTCTATACTAGTGGTGCATGTAGGGTATAGAGCCCTGATGTTAACCATATCATTACTGGGTCGGAGAATATTGCACCTTCAGTCAGGGATGCAATACCCTCCCCAAGTGTCACGAAACCCCAACATTACAGAGAATTTTTACATTTTTATTATAACAGGTAATAAACACTTTTATTAATAACAGGTATGATTATTTGTTTTCTTCCCTGAGGGAGGCACATGGTTTCTAACGTTACGGAATAAACAGCTTTATTCAAAAGTAAACAGGTTAACCATTGCGGACCCGGCGGGCGGATAACTGTCCTTAATGTAAGTCCAGGCTTTGCTGCCAGGCCGCTCTGCTGGCATTTAAATGGGAAATGTTCAAAGTCATTGTCAGAGTTCATGGAATTTTACTTATGCAAAGAACAACTGCGAACCCGTATAGCATGCCATTCCTCATAACAAGCATGACGTTTGTAGGTAATGATATCTCCACGGTATAAATCACGGTCTGGATGTCCTTTTGGTAAGTGCGGCTCTACATCGCGACGACCCACAAATATCTCCTCATACACACCCTCCTCCCTGGTGAAACCCCACCCGGTAGACAGGTTAAATGAGGTGACTCTACCTGTCTTGCGGAGTTCGTCTGGTAATGGGGGTTGGCGGTGGGACTCGGCGCGTGATTGTAGCTTGGCCTGTTCTCGTGCCCGCCACTCCGCTCTACGGCGCCGACGTACTTCTTCGTCAGACCGACATACAGTGTGGACGTAGTCTCTGCGACTGGCAGAGTGATGGGTTTGGAGCTGACGAGAGGTGTGAACCGGCACCCGGACAAGGCGCTCAGGGGGAAATGCCGCGGCAGCACCCGACCACTGTACCCGAACTGGTTGCTCGGCAGGGGTTTCCGTGTCGTCTTACCATTCGGAACCGGCGTGGCTGAAATCCTCAGACTCGCTGTGGACCTCGTCGTCCTCTTCCTTCACTTCCTCGACGACCACATCGGGTTCTATGGTTAACGGGGACTCTATATCGGAGTTTTCCTGATAAGTGGTTTCTGGAGCTGTGGGGGCTTCCTCTGAGTCCTCCTGCGGGGCTTCTAAGCTGCCCGCCTCCTCGTCTGCGCTGGTGGACAGTGGAGCTTCCGCTCCGGTAACCGGGTAGGCCTCAAAAGTTTCGGGGCTGGTCTCCGGTTTGGGAGAGGAACAGGTCGCAGTCTCTTGTTCGTCTGGGACGAAACAGGTAGTAGGTTCCGGTTCGGGAGCTAAACAGGTGTCAGGCTCTCGAGTGGAGCGTTTTGTAAGCTCTGGTTCTGGAACAGGGTAGATCGTGGGCTCCGGTGATGAGACAGGACAGGTCGGAGGCTCCGGTGATGTAACAGGACAGGAACTAGACTCCGGCTCTGGAATGAGACAGGTTGTAAGTCTTTGCTGGACAGCCCGATGCAGTCAGCTGGCCAGACCCGCACTCCAGCTGCGGATCGTCCACTCGGTTGTCTCCATCAGCCGCACCCTTAGGTCCTGCAGCGCAGCTTCCCAGAACTCGGGGTTTCCGTCTATTGTGAGGACGGTACCTGGGTGGCCTATGGTGGCTCGAGCCTCTGCCTCGACCTCCTTCATCAGCTCATGAAGCTTTAGGCTGGCCATCTTCCTTCTTGGGAGAACCACACCCGTTCGACCTGGTAACCGTTCTTGTAGAAGAGCTCTTGGAAAAACCTTCCAACACCCACTTTCTGGTAGTTTTTGTAGTCCATGGGTGGGCTGATGTATTTGGCCCGCCCCCATGGTTGTTTCCAACAATCGGGGCGGACAAGGATTTTGGCGCCTCTGCCATGGCCCTACCACGAAGAGGGGCGGAGGTACACTCCTGGGCCACAACATTTTTGTTCACGTGGCGGGATCCGCCATCTTGGTCGCCATCTTGGCCCAGTGGTGAAAAGGCGGGAAAAGTTCAGTTTGGTTGAACAAAGTTCTTTTTGATGAAATAAAAGTCTTTTAAAGCACACAATACCCGTTAGGGAACGGGCCTGCTCATATCCTGTTCGTGATGCCAAACTCTAACTCACCGTAACCGTGGCTTCACGTCGCAGGCGTTTCCTTCTCCCTGTCACGGTTCCACGTCTGCAGCTGTGGGGCTCGGTGGTCCAGATCAATAGGGGATGTTGGCTGAACAGATAAGGTTTAATTCTTGTCGTGACACCAACTGCGGGAATTCCGGTGATTTCACCGGCGCTGCCTGGGCCTCCGAGGGGTGTAATGCAGCAAGATGGGACGCTCCCCACAGGACGAGCGGGAGGCCCCGGAGCCAGAAGCTGCACTTGATGTTGTGAGGCAGCTTAGTTACTCTTCACATGCGGAGTTAAACAGTTCTGAAGGAATACAGACACCAGTGTTCTCTGTAACGGGTCTTTCCTGCAACCGGTGGATGATACAGGGTATACAGGTAACAGGTGACGGACTGGGTGGACTTAGCAATGACTGGTGTGGATTCAGAGCTCCGTGGTGTTCCTCCATTCTAGTTCTATTCTATTTTTGCCGTTGTCGCCTTAGTGCGCCAAGTTCGGGTACAAGGGGGCTGCGTCAATTTCCCTGCCGGTGTGTACGTCCCAGTGTGAGGGGAGCCAGATTCCTTTTAGTGGGTACTCTGCTGGCAAGACGGCTCTTAATTGCGGCGGTAGTGGGGCGTTCCTAAAAAGCAGATCCTCCACTGCTGGTTTGCTGGACAGCAATGAACGACTGTTCAGCTTCGGAACCAGTGATCCGGTGGGTTTTGGGCGCGGGTGGATTTTGACCTGTTAGATGGTCGCCCAGGTTCCGGTTGTTAGGCACTGAGTAATGGCGCCAACCGGTAGGTGGTCTGTAGGGCTGCACGGAACTGTGCAGAGCCCCCTCTCCTACGTTCCTCCCGACCACTTCTCTCTCTTTCCTCCTTCTCCTACATTCTCCTATACTCTACTCCTACACTCCGCCCACCGGGACCTGATTGGCCCTCTATACTAGTGGTGCATGTAGGGTATGGAGCTCTGATGTTAACCATATCATTACTGGGTCTGAGAATATTGCACCTTCAGTCAGGAATGCAATACCGTCCTGTGACGCACTCGTTGCGGGGCACCACACACACAGGGGAGAAAAGATCACATGAGTAGAAGAGAGTGCAAAGGAGGAGAATAGAGAACAGTTTGAGAAGAGCGCACAGGGTAGAGGAGTACATGAGTGGAAGAAAGACAACACAGGAGGGGAGACAACAGTTCACAAAGGAAAGAGACAGCACACATGGGGAGAAGAGTGCACAAGGTAGAAGAGATTGCAAAGGGTGTAAAAGTGCACACAGGGAAAAGAGAGCACACACAGGAGAAGAGAATGCAAAGGGGGAGTAGAGATCACAGGTTAAGAAGAGCGCACAGATGAGTGGAGCACATGGGGGGGAGAAGAGTGCACAGGTGAAAAAAAGCACATAAGGGAGAGAGACACAGCGCATGAGGGGAGACAATAGTGCAAAGAGTTAAGAAGACAGAAAATAGCACACAGGAGGGAAATAGCACACAGAGGGAAAAGAGCGCACAGGTGGAGAGAACACACAAGGGGGGGATTATATTTGTGAGAATCGCAATATATACAATATATATATTGCCTATATGTATTGCCAAAGCATCCATATTATAATCCAAAACTGTGGTGTGTGTTAAATTGGCCCGCTGAGACTCTTTCGCCCAGTGCGCATGAAAACCTGGAGGCAGCCCTGAGTGTGGGGGACCATTTCTACCTCCAAAGCAGATGGAACTGCGAATTATGAGATGCTACTGGACTGCAAAGAGCCCACATATTGTTCTTACACAGGGGCCCTATGATGTCTGTTCCTGCCAGTTAATTGGCCACTAAATCCTTATCAAATCTTTTACCAGAGTAGCTTATGAGTGAGAGTCTAAATATGGCAGGATGACTCTAGAGGCGGTGACTCACAAAAGCTGTCAGGGATGTAATTACCATAGGTTTATATGAAGCAGCTGCACCTAAAGCAGTGATGGCGAACTCCAGGCCTCGAGTGCCACCAACAGTGCAGGTTTTCAGGATTTCCTCAGCATTGCACAGAGGTTGGAATCATCACCAGTGCAGGTGATTATATTATCACCTGTGCAATGTAAGGAAATCCTGAAAACCTGCACTGTTGGTGGCACTCGAGGCCTGGAGTTCGCCATCACTGACCTAAAGCCTGAAGCAGGAGGGGGTCCAATGTCCTCTGTATCAGATAAGGAGACATCATAAAGTAGTATCATAAAGACACAGGTGTACGTAGGCCCTTGTCAGGTTTTGTGTTGAGTGGCCAAGTTATGTCTCTGAAGATTAGACATTAGTAACATTCCATATTGCTCTGAAAATCCCAATAATCCATACTGAATATTTCAGAATTTTCAAGTTTTTTTCTAGCAAAACTGTATTTCACCCTGTGAAAGTTCAGCTTCACAAAGGATAAGTAGTATAATGGAAAGATATTTTGTTCATAACGGTAGAATAGGCAGAACCATTTGATCGACAATTGCTAGGAACGCTATACAATAGTTATAGGTGTCCTGTGTAGCGTACGCTGCTTTCTTGCTCATCTTTCTCTGTTGTAACTTTGAAATATGCCTCATGCCGTTCTGTAAAGCTCCCAGTCCACTTCTTAAAACAACTTACCAAAGCAAACACGCACTCGACAAACAAAAGCAGCCGGTTATAGAGCAAATCAAACAGAACTTCTCACCTGGGTCAGATTCTGTTTTCTTACGCTTGATTCCTTACCTCTCTTTATTTTAGTATCTCAACTGTTTGATGTTCACAAAACCCAAGTACCAGAAAATGTAAGATAAAGGATACAATGTCAATGTATTGCTAAACCGTGTGTCACCCTCTGATTGGCATGCAATTTGAACTGCTTTCTTACATGTGCAGTAAGTCAAAGCTCTTAAATTGATCTTGGTAGAACACTGTCAGTATTGAGAATAAAGAAACAGACATATCTCGATCATACATGTAGTGAACTATAGTATTTTGCAGACTATAAGGTGCACTGAAACAAAGGCAAATACCGTATATAGGAACATGATACAAAGGTGAGATAAATTAGCGCTGCTGTAGAACAAATGAAGGACTCATACAATATTGGTGGATTTCCTTAAGAAGACATGAGGAATACACTTTGAAACACGTAGAATAAAACCACCTGCATTAAAAAGTATTGTTTGAGTCCTTTATCTAACCTACAGCAGCGCACATTTATTTTACCTCTGTATCCAGTTCCTATACATTCGCACTATGAGATGCACCTTCATTTATGGTCAAACATTTTTGGGAAAATAATGAGTCTTATAATGCGCAAAATACAGTACTTGGTGACATTTTAACTGAGAAAATAGAACACTGCCATGAAAATCCATCAATAGTTTTGGGGGTGGTAAAATGATTTGCAAAGATATCTGGATTTTGAGGTTATCAGTTCATGGAGGACTCCTTCAACTAGGGCAGGGGTCTCAAACTCGGCTGGGTTGGTGGGCCGCGCATAGAAAACCATTTATAGCGGGGGGGCCGCATCCCTTGTAGGACTAAGTGATATTTTAGTAATACCAGAATTTTTTGCTCAATGTAGTAAAGTACAAATCCTTATCCTCTTCATGTAGTAATGTCGCCATCCTGTAGTAATGTCCTTTTTCTACTAATGTCCCCCATCCTGATCCCTTTTTCTAGTGATGTCCCTCATCCCGGTTCCCTTTTGTAGTGATGTCCCCATCCTGATACCCTTTCCTAGTGATATCCCTCATCCCGATCCCCCTTAGTAGTGATGCCCCCCATCCTGGACCCCTTTTTCAGTGAGGTCCTGCATCCTGGTCCCCTTTTGTACTGATTGTCCCCCATCCTGATCCCCTTTTCTAGGTATGTCCCATATCCTGATTTACTTTTATAGTGATGCTCCCATCCAGTTTTACCTTCTTTTTACACACTCACATACACACTCATTCACCCTCACACACACACACACTCTCACACATGCTCATACACACACTGAAACTCACACACACACCTCATACACACTTTCTTATACACACATCCTCGCTCACACCCTCACACACTCACCCTCAAACACACACCCACTCACACTTTTCTCACTTTAATGATGCATTGCTCCAGTGCAGGGGGCCGCCGCGGTCCCCGCTGTGCTATGACTTCCTCCAGCCGCCGTTCAGACAAGCTATGTTGCTCAGCAAGATCAATGCAATCTGCCAGCCAGAGGCCCGCATGTGACGTCCTATTCCGCCATCAGCTTCGGGTCTCTCATTGGCTGGCAGCTCGCATTGATCTTGCTGAGTGGAAGAGCTTGTTAGTGCCGCGGACGGAAGTCGTCACACAGCGTGGACTGCATCGACCCTCTGCACTGGAGTGATGCATCATTAAGTTGTCCAAGGTGCCCTGGGCCGCATTGTGAAGCCCCAGGGGCCGCATGCGGCCCTCGGGCCGCGTGTTTGAGACCCCTGAACTAGGGGATACAACTCATAATACTGTTTGTAATACATATCAATGTAGCAATTCCCAAAAAACAATTCCTCAAATGTAATAATATTTCATTTGATTGGACATGAAGGTCTAAATGAAAAGTAATTGTGCAGAAATGCTCTGAAAACTGCGTAGGTGCTCTACAAAAATGGTGTAGAGCAGCTTGCACGTTAGTTTTAGGTTTGCTGTATCCAACTGTAATCTTCTAATTTACAGTACACGCAAGTCCATCTTTATTAATTGTTAACTGTACATTGTAGATATTGTTTTTAGAATCTTTTAAGAGGTTTAAAGGGAGCCAACCTACAGGATTTAGTGTTACGCAGAAGGTGATTGATGTGTGCAGCATGACATTACTATTTGTTTTATTTTTTAATTACTCCCCTGGGGGCTTGTCTTTTGGCTTTAAGCTGAACCCCCCTCCCTCTCATCCACCCTTTCATTTTCTTTTAATGAGCAATAAAGAAAATGTAGATAATAATAAAGAGATGTTGTTGTGCCTTCGTTTGCGTTATAAGCTATGCGAATTTCAGCATACAGCTAAACCTTCTGTGTATCCCAAATAAACAGACTGTTGGTTCTTTAGTCAATTGTTTATTGTTCAATGGAGAGCAGTGATGAGATGATTCAATCATGTGATGTAATGTGATGGCTCATCAATCATTGTGTAATGTGTGGTAAAACTATAAAAATACAGATAGTAAAAATCAGCGCTGAAGATATCACATAAATAACTGTAGTAATACACAGCAGACATAATGCAGGAATAATGAATACACATAACACCAAAGCTATGCCAGTGTACAGAATAGAAAGCATAAATAATTGCTGGGTACACATCTCAACAGCTTTGACAGTGTACAGTACTCCAAGATGGAAGCTTGAAGCGAAACACATATGTGTTACATTCAAAATCCCCATGTAAAATGACTGCTGTACAATTTGAAAAAAACATAAGTTTTTCATTTTTTCCTCAAATATATACAGCTTGTTAGCATGTGTGCATCATTGGTAGTAGCTGAGTGCTGCAGAGAATTTTTTTCTAGTTGTTTGACACCAGTTTATATTGTCTCTGTGAGTGCTGTGCAGTTTTTTCTGTTTTGTGCCCACGTTTTACAGTTATTTATTACCCTGCTGTGCTGCTGATTACTTATGGTAAAAGTTTTATCACCTGGGATTATCATTGCCTGGACTAAACCAGATCAACAACACCCCCTCGCCCTTTGATTAGCACCTCTCTGTCTATAGATTTTGTACATAGAGATAAACCCAAGAAAAGAAGCAAAATTGAGTAAATACCCTCAATTAAATAAATAAATTGCAATGGTGCATGAAATACAAATAGGGTATCTGGTGACACTATTTTGATCAGAAAAATGTAAAAGCCATCCCACCACGACAAGGTGACCTTATTGAGGCGGTCCTATCATATCATCAAATATTAAAAACCTTACCAGACACCAAGTGACATAACTGTAATAAGCACACCGAGCAGGACAGGGAGCTCCAACAGGGAAAACGCAGCATTGGGAAGCTATATATATATATCTAATATATAAAGCTGTGTCGGGGACGATTTACTGTTCCACTCCTTCGCCAGTCATCCCAGATTAGACTATGAACACGCGGTACCAGATAAGAGTAAATCAGACCGAGAGAGTCCGGTTCAAGCTTATAACGTGTCCAGGTTTAATTATAATGACAACGTACACGGCAACAACTGCACCCAATATCCGGGTACAGGGCATTTTATAGTCTAAAAGATAAGCATGTAAATGTCCATGGCAGGGTGGGAGTTAGGTGGGATTAAGCTAATATCTATGTTTGTTAATAATAATAGTTCTTTGTATTCTGGGAGTCCGTTCTTCATCACGTCATGGTATCATCCCTTGGCTGCTGGGATACAGGTTATCTTGGGTTTCCCATAGCACAGTCTGGAGCAGGCACAGCGAGGACCAATCAGCTTGTCCATTTTCAAGGCAACTCTGCACAACCATATCTTCCTTCCAGCATACACATCTAAGGAGACACTTTGTTTACAAAACAGCTCCTTGTTCACAGATTCATAGTGGGAAAGAAAGAGAGAAAGAAATAGATGGAGGGGGGGAGAGACAAAGAGAGAAGAGAAAAAGAAGAGAAAGAGAGAAGGAGAGAGAGAAGAGAGGAAGAGAGAAAGATAGAGAGAAGAGAAGGATGAAGGAGAGAGAGAGAGAGAAAAAGGTAGAGAGAGAGAGAGAAATGGAAGAGGGGGGGGCTGATTGGAATGGAGAGGGAGAGTGACTCAAAGATGGAGAGAGAATATTGGATACGTACCTGAATACAGGAAAAACTTATTGTTTCATTTAATGCTATATGAGTATAAAAACTAAGATTAATAGATAAGATATAATTCATCCTCCACAGCTGAATGTGTGTATGTGTGTGCGTGTGTGTGTGTATGTATGTATGTATGTATGTATATCCGGGATTGGCATCTACACCGTCGCAATTACAGCCACAAAATTTTGCACAGTCACACGTCTGGACCCCGAGAGCGTCATAGGCTATGTTGTGAGGCGATATTTTAACCTTGCGTGTTCCAGTTCACCAAACAATTTTGGCCCTATCTACATAATGGGGAAAAAGGGAAAGGAAACGTGGGAGGAAAATCGACAGCTGTCAGCTACAGCTACAAAAATTTGCACAGTCACACGTCTGGACCCCGGGAGCATCATAGGCTATGTTGTGAAGCGAAATTTTCACCCTGCGTGTTCCAGTTCACCAAACAATTTTTCCCCTATCTACATAATGGGGAAAAAGTGAATGGAAAAGTGTTGGAGGAAAATCGACAGCTGTCAGCTATAGAGACAAAATTTTGCACAGTCACACGTCTGGACCCCGGGAGCGTCATAGGCTATGTTGTGAGGCGAAATTTTAACCCCGTGCATTCCAATTCACCAAAAAATTTTGCCCCTATCTACATAATGGGGAAAAAGTGACAGTTACCAGTTGACAGTTGTGAATGAGAAGGGCTTAATGATAGCGCCAAAGACTAACAGCACATACCAGCATATAGTCACTAAGGTGGGGCCCCAACATGAGATATTCACCACACACGGGGACATATACACACACCACACGCACACAAAGAGTAACAGCAAGTGTATAGTCGCTAAAGTGCAGCCCCAACATTGGATACTCACCACAAACCTGAACAAACACACACACACTACAAAGAGACACACACAACACAGAGACACACACACACACCCAATGGGACACACACACACTCTATAGCGACACATGCACTCACCCAACAGGGACACACACACCACAAAGAGACACACATAACACAGACACACACACCACACAGATCCCCCACCACAGGGACACACACACATAGCCACCCTATAGGAACACATGCACTCACCCCACAGGGACACACATACCACAAAGAGACACACACACCACACAGACCCCCCCACATGGACACACACACATACACACCCTATAGGGACACATGCACTCACCCCTAAGGGACACACACACACCACAAAGAGACACACACAACACAGAGACGGACACACTCGGCTTATACACGGGTCAATACGTTAACTTCTCCATGGAGGAGGCGGGGAAAGGCTGCTGAATGAGCGACCCATCACGTGGGGCCACTCATTAGATATGAACGGTTCCCCCCGCCCATCACAGCGGCAGGGGGAGCCGTGCATAAAGCCCCCCAGTGTATACAGACAGCCCCCCAGTGGCACTAGCCCCCCATCATGTGAAGAGCCCCCCAGTTTGCAGAGCCCCCCCGCTGCATTATCTTACCATCCAGGGTCTTCTTCACCGCAGGTCCTGCAGTCATCATCGCGCGCTGTGTTCCGGTCTCACGTGACCCGGCGCGATGACGTCATTCCACTGCGACCGCCGGGTCACAAGAGACTGGGAACACAACGCGCGAGGATGGACTGCAGGACCCGCAGTGAAGAAGACCCTGGATGGTAAGATAATGCAGCGGGGGGGCTCTGCAAAGTGTGGGGGGCTCTTCTCATGATGGGGGGGCGAGTGCCACTGGGGCCTGCTGTATATACCCCTGGGGGCCTGCTGTATATACCCCTGGGGGCCTGCTGTATATACCCCTGGGGGCCTGCTGTATCCTGGGGGCCTGCAGTATATACCCCTGGGGGCCTGCTGTATATACCCCTGGGGGCCTGCTGTATATACCTCTGGGGGCCTGCTGTTTATACCCCTGGGGGCCTGCTGTATCCTGGGGGCCTGCTGTATATACCCCTGGGGGCCTGCTGTATCCTGGGGGCCTGCTGTATATACCCCTGGGGGCCTGCTGTATATACCCCTGGGGGCCTGCTGTATCCTGGGGGCCTGCTGTATATATCCTGGGGGCCTGCTGTATATACCCCTGGGGGCCTGCTGTATATACCCCTGGGGGCCTGCTGTATATACCCCTGGGGGCCTGCTGTATATACCCCTTGGGGCCTGCTGTATCCTGGGGGCCTGCTGTATATACCCCTGGGGGCCTGTTGTATATAACCCTGGGGGCCTGCTGTATATACCCCTGGGGGCCTGCTGTATATACCCCTGGGGGCCTGCTGTATATACCCCTAGGGGCCTGCTGTATACCATGCTGCTGGGGCCTGTATACCACTGGGGGGGCCTGTATACCTCACTGCTGGGGGCTGTATACCTGTCCTGGTGGCTGTATACAATACTACTGGGGCCTGCATACCACTGGGAGGGCCTGTATACCACACTGCTGGGGGCTGTATACCTCACTGCTGGGGGTTGCATACCTGTGCTGGAGTCCACCCTTGGCTTATACGCGAGTCAATACGTTTTCCCAGTTTTTGGGGGCAAAAGTAGGGGGGTCGGCTTATACACGGGTCGGCTTATACACGAGTATATACGGTAGTTACCGCTGGGTTCTACAGCTAGTATTATATATAATAGCAGCCTCCATATTATATATACAGCCCAGAAGCAGCCTCCATATTACAGTCCTGGTCTTCATTATTGGCACCCATGAGGTTTAAGTACACCATGTGGAATATCTTCTGATAAAAAGGACTTGTGTTAAATCCAAAAGAGCAAATGATACACAACAATTTAAAATAAAAACAATGGGAGGAAAAAATACAAAATCATAAAGCTTGCTGTGACATTTGTATGAATTAACCAATGATTGATTACTTTTTATTTTAAAGCCACATGTTAAAGGGATCCTGTCACCTCCAGAACGCCTCCTATGCTACCAAAACATGTCCCTGCAACATATTATCACTAATCTCACACTCCTTTTGTCTCCTAAAAGCATCCTGTGAAAGTGCATAAAAACGTTTTAATATTTACTCATTAGTGATTATATTTAGCAGGGGCTATATTCTTTAGTCCCCATAGCGTGTTGTTTTGCAGGCTCCAGGATCCACCCTCTCTCTGTCTGTTTGCTCTGCTTGTGCAGGCTTTACCCTCCCCCCTCTCTGTCACTCACAGAATGTAAATCATTAGTGCCCTCTGCTGAAGACCATCTAGGGATGGAGAGTGTGCAAAAATTTGCTGGACTACCAGGTGTAAGACGTGAGCCATGCAAGGCACGTGTGTCACATTGCCCTGGCGGAGGACTGCACCCAGCATTGCAGCATTGTCGCACACAGCCTTCCTTGGCTGCAGGTTCAGTGGACACAAGTATTGATGAAACTCAGTCTCCACAGCTGACCACAACTCCTCAGCTGTTGACTCACATTTCCCATACATTTCAAGGTAAAGACTGCCTGATGCCGTTGAGCCCTGCTGCCATCATAGTAAGGAGGTGTGCAGGATTCCTTGTGCGCAGTTAGAACGCGGGTGGAATTTCCAGACAGGCTTTGGGTGCAGGTGGAGGACCGAGACCAGGTTGAGGAGGCAGAAGCAGTGGAGGAACTTCTACATACAGAGGATTGACGCACAACTCGTGGGGATGGCAAGACTTTAACAGCAGCCCCTTCTCCTGCTGTCTTCATAGTTACCCAGATTTTTTGGCCGCTACTTACATTTTGGTGACAAATGTTACAGATAACATGGGGAGACTAAAGACATGTGGATTTTGGAATGTGCTGCATGAAAGTCACCTCACCAACATTTTCAGCTTGCCACTGTGGGGCAATTGATGCCACTGAAGTGGTGTCTGGGCCCAAATTTTTGGCAAAGATGGAGACTCCTGTTGTAGTCCCCTAAATGTGACACAATGCTCAGCATGTGCACGAGGTCTTCCAGATGCTGCATTAAAAACTGCACCAAATACTCATCACCTGCACAAGGCCTTCCAGATACTAAGGTAAAATGCACCAAATACTCATCATCTGCACAGGCCTTACAGATACTGAAGTGAAATGTACCAAATAATCAACATCTGCACATGGCCTTACAGATACTGAAGTGAAACACACCAAATAATCATCATCTGCACATGGCCTTACATATACTGAAGTGAAACGCACCAAATAATCATCATCTGCACATGGTCCTACAGATACTGAAGTGAAACACACCAAATAATCATCGTCTGCACGTGGCCTTACAGATACTGAAGTAAAACACACCAAATACTCATCATCTGCACGTGGCCTTCAGATACTGAAGTGAAACTCAACAAATACTCATCATCTGCACGTGGCCTTACAGATACTGAAGTGAAATGCACCAAATAATCATCATCTGCACGTGGCCTTACAGATACTGAAGTAAAACGCACCAAATACTCATCTTCTTGACGTGGCTTTACAGATATGCATGATTCCTTACAACTACTGCAGTAAAAACTGATTTTGGAAGGGCATGACATGCCTATATCTGTGTCTCCTCCCCTTTTACTCATTTATCTCTTTTCTTTTCGCATTTTCATATGTAGTTTTCACTTCTCAATATGTTTGTTGTATCTCCTGAGTAGTTTGTCACCTTTTGGACACTTTAGAGGGTTTTTTCTATGTTTTCTATGTGTTTGTGTTTGGCTGCCATTGTTTTCAATGGGTTTCGACAGTGTTCGACGAACATTAGATGAACAAACGCCCAATTCGGCGAACCAAATCAAATTCGAGCACTAGGGTGGTGGCTCATCTCTACCCAGCACCAGCCTCTGTGTTTCATATACATGTTTTAGTCTGTCCCTGGTAGTGTGTTCATTGTATTTATAACTTGTTTGTATGTAACCCTTTCTCATATACAGCACCATGGAATAAATGGGCTCTGTAATAGTAATGGGCGAGTCCTAAATTACTCAGAATCGCTTGACTCTAGCGAGTCCGAGCCCGGGACTCGCTACTCGTTGCGAGTCTAGCGAGTCCAATGTTAATGAATGGGGAAGCGAGTAATAGCGAGTAATGTGCGATTTACAAATCGCAGATGTGTCTCGGAAAGCACTCGCATTGCCGCACCTGCTGCAAGCCCGCCTATTATATTGTATTGTATATTGTATATTGTATGGGGCTTGCCGCAACTGTGTCGCAACCGTGCCGCAAGTGCAGCCGGTATGCGGTAATCGTGGCAGATGTGTTTTTTTCACCGCATCTGCCGCGATTTCAAATAAACGCTAGTGTGAAAGTACCCTAAGCCTCTGACTTCAGCTATTAGGAAAGTTGAGTGAGTAAGCTAAGCTATGAGGTCGGTCCTGTGTGCACTGTAAGGCTGCACCTCCCTGCCTGCCTGCCTACAGTCCTCTACACAGTACTCCTCTGTCCTCCTGGTAGCTCTCAGAAGAGCTGTTTGGGTTAAATATAAGGAATCTTGAAGTTTCCCTACACTGACTGACACTCCCTATGATCTGCTCCAGCATCTACCTCACCCTGCACTAGACTCAGATCGTCACAGGAATGTGGAGGAAATGGCGGTGGCAAGGCTTATATACAGCCTCGCCTCTCATACATGACATAGGCATCACGATGGACAGAAGCCAATCATAGTCCTGCCACAACCAACATGGCTGTGGCATTACTGAATATGAATGGCTAACATGCTTGTCCATCTTCACAAGTTTTCTGACCTAATACGCTAGGCTGTCTCGGAAGCTTTGTCGGAACATAACAGATTCTGTATTTGCGAGTCCCGAATACAGTGTTCAGGACTCGGATTCGTAGACTCGCTAGACTCGCTCAGACTCGCTGCTTTGGGGAGATTCAAGCTACGTAGCGATGTGATATAGCGAGTCTAGCGAGTGAGAAAAAGTAAACTCTGACAAAACTAGGATTGCCATTGACTTGCATTGGACTCGTTACTGTGCGAGTAATCGCTGGGAAACTCGCAGAGTACCGAGTCCTGCGAGTCCCAGACTACTCGCCGAGTAACGAGTCCTAGCGAGTATACTCGCCCATCCCTACTCTGTAAATAATAATAATAATATACAGCTCAGCAGCAGTCCCTATATTATTCATATCGCCGAGCAGCAGCCCCTATATTATACACAGTCAATATGCATCCTCTACAGCCCAGCAGCAGGTCTTATATTTTACTAGATGGAGGCCTGATGCTATCGCATCAGGAGGGCAGTGATGTCACAATGGGGTCAGGCTCTTTGTGCTGGGAGCGGCAACCGTCTCTCCCTCTTGTGTGCTTCCCCCCTATGATATCTTCTTTCCTCCATGCTCACTCATTTGAGCTGTCTCCCCGTTGTACATTCGCCCCTCCCCCTGTGCAGCCTCTCTGGCCCCCGTGTGCTCTCTCACCCCCCTGCTTGCTCTCTCTGTCCCCCCTGTGCACTCTCTCTGGACCCCTGTTGCTCTCTCTCTGGCCTCCCGTGTGCTCTCTCTGGCCCGCCATGCTGCACCCTTGTATGTGCACACAGTGTCACGCCACGGCCATCTTTGTATACCCAGGTGTCCAAAGATGGCGGCTGCCGGAGTACGTGCGCATGCATGCCGGATATACGCATGTGCACTTACTCAGGAGGTGATGCGTCAGTGGCTGCAGATGGCGGTTTGGGGAGACGGCGGTTTGAGCAGGCAGCAGCTGTAGCAATGCTGGCAGTACTGCACAGTGTGTCAGTACCATCATATTTGCACACTCACCACTCTCTTGCCCCTTGTGTGCTCTCTCTCTCCTCCTGTGCATGCTCTCTCTCCCCCTTCTGTGCGCTCTCTTTCCCTCATCCATTGCGCTCTCTGGCCCCTTGTGTGCTCTCTCTTGCCCCCTTGTGCGCTCTCTCTCTTTTCCCTCCTGTGTGCTCTCTCTGGCCCCCCTGTATGCTCTCACTCTGCTCCTGTGTGCTCTCATTCTTTCCTCCTGCACGCTTTCTCTCTCCTCTTGTGCGCTCTTTCTGGCTCCCTTGTGCTCTCTCTTCCCTCCTGTGCACTGTCTCTTTCCCCTCCTGTCTACTCTCCCTGGCCCCTTGTGCACTTTATTTATTATTATTATTAGGTATTTATATAGCGCTATTAGGATACATAGCGCTGTACAAGTTAGGGGGTAGACAAAGACAAGTGGTCGAAAAACGACGACAAATCGACAAAACAATCGTACGGGTACAATGGGGCCAGGGATCCTGTCCACGAGGGCTCACAGTCTAGAGGGGTGGGGAGGGAGACAGTAGGAGGGGGAGAGAGGTGAGGTGGTGCAGTGGATTGGGACTTAGTGTGTGTTGTAGGCTTGTAGGAAGAGGTGGGTCTTCAGGTTTTTCTTGAAGGTTCCCAGGGTAGGGGAGTGTCTGATGTGGTGGGGGAGGGAGTTCCAGAGTCTGCTGGAAGCACGAGAGAAGTCTTGTGTGCGGTTGTGGGAGGTGGAAATGCAGGGGGTTGAGAGAAGGAGTTCCTGAGAGGAGCGCAAATTGCGCGAGGGGAGGTAGCGGGAGACTAGGTCGGAGATGTAGGGAGGGGATAGGTTGTGTATGGCCTTGTAGGTCAGGGTTAGGGTTTTGAAGCGAGATCGCTGGGGGATGGGGAGCCAGTGGAGGGCTCGGCGGAGGGGGGAGGCGGGCGAGTAACGGGGAGATAGGTGGATGAGTCGGGCAGCAGAGTTGAGGATGGTGCGGAGAGATGCGAGGGAGATGGCAGGGAGGCCGGTGAACAGGAGGTTGCAGTAGTCCAGGCGGGAGATGACAAGGGTGTGGACAAGTATCTTGGCTGTGTTGTGGTCAAGGAAGGAGCGGATGCGGGCAATGTTTTTTAATTGGAGTCGGCAGGAGGTGGCGAGGGCTTGGATGTGGGGCTTGAAGGAGAGGGAGGAGTCAAGGATTACCCCGAGGCACTTGGTGTGGGGGACGGGTGAGAGAGTGCAGTCGTTGACGGTGATGGATAGGTCAGGAAGCGGGGCGGAATTGTTCGGGGGAAAGACGATGAATTCGGTCTTGTCCATGTTGAGTTTGAGGAAGCGGGTAGAAAAGAAGGATGCAATGGCGGATAGGCATGGAGGGATTTTGGATAAAAGGGAGGAGATATCAGGGCCAGACAGATAGAGTTGGGTAACGTCAGCGTAGAGGTGGTATTGGAGTCCATGTGACTCGATGAGGTTGCCTAGGCCGAGGGTGTAGATGGAGAAGAGTAGTGGTCCCAGGACCGAGCCTTGGGGAACACCTACAGAGAGGGGGTGGGGTGAGGAGGAGGTGTGAGAGTGGGTGACGCTGAAGGTCCTGTCCGTTAGGTAGGAGGAGATCCAGGAGAGGGCGAGGTCAGTAATGCCAAGAGACTCAAGAATTTGGAGTAAGAGGGAGTGGTCAACGGTGTCGAAGGCGGCAGAGAGGTCGAGGAGGATGAGGACGGAATAGTGTCGTTTACTCTTGGCGATCAGAAGGTCGTTTGTGACTTTGGTTAGGGCTGTTTCTGTGGAGTGATGAGGTCGGAAGCCAGATTGTAGGCGATCGAAGAGAGCACAGGAAGAGAGGTGGGAGGACAGTTCGGAGTAGACGTGTTGTTCAAGAAGTTTAGAGGCAAACGGGAGGAGTGATATGGGGCGATAGTTGGAGACTGTTGTGGGGTCAAGGGATGGTTTTTTTAGGATGGGCGTGATTAGGGCATGTTTGAAGGGTGAGGGGAATGTGCCAGATTTGAGTGAAATGTTGAAGAGGTGTGTTGGAGCAGGGATGAGGACTGAGGTGAGGTTAGGGATGAGGTGGGAGGGGTGCGGATCGAGGGCACAGGTGGTGAGGTGTGATCGTGCTAGAAGGGAGGAGAGGTGGTCCTCTGTCACGGGGGTGAAACTGCGTTTTGGTGAGGGGGCGTGGGCTGGAGGTGGGATGGGGCGAGGGGAGTGTGGGTCGAAGCTTTGTCTGAGTTTGTCAATTTTGTCTTTGAAGAAGGTGGCGAAGTCGTCGGCAGAGATGAGGGGTGAGGGAGGGGGTGCAGGAGGACGAAGTTGCCCCCCCTGTGCGCTCCCTCCCCCCTGTACACTTTCCCCCCATGTGCACTCCCTCCCCATGCACTCTGTGCCCCCCTGTGCACTCTCTCCCCCGTGCACTCCAAGCCCCCATGTGCACTCTGTGCCCCCATGCACTCTCTCTCCCCTGTGCACTCTCTCCCCCGTCCACTCTGTGCCCCCCCGTGCGCTCTCCTCATGCACTCTCTCCCCACTGTGCACTCTGTGTTCCCCTGTGCACTCTCTCCCCCTCTATGCACTCTCTCCCCCCTGTGCACTCTGTGCCTCCCTGTGCGCTCTCTCCCCATTGTGCACTCTCTCCTCCCATGCATTCTCTCCACTTGTGCACTCTGTGCTCCCCAGTGTGCTCTCTCTCCCATACACTCTGTGCCCCCCTGTGCACTCTCTCCCCCCTGTTTGCTCTCTCCACCCATGCACACTCTCCCCCGTGCACTCTCTCCACCCGTTCACTAGGTGCCTCCCTGTGCACTCTCTGTCTATGCACTCTCACTCCCCCTGTGCGCTCTCTCCCCCCGTGCACTCTGTGCCCTCTCACTCTGCGCCCCCTGTGCGCCCTCCCCCATGCACTCTGTGTCCTCTCTCTGCCTTAATGTGCCCCATGTGTGCTCTCTCCCTGTGCATTCTGTGCCCACCTGTGGGCTCTCTCCCCCATGCACACTCTCCCACCATGTGAACTCTCTCCCCCTCTATGGACTTACCCTCCTGTTCACGCTGTGCCCCCCTGTCCGCTCTCTCCCCATTGTGCACTCTGTGCCCCCTTGTGCACCCTCTCCTCCCATGCATTCTCTCCACCTGAGCACTCTGTGCTCCCCTGTGTGCTCTCTCCTCCCGTACACTCTGTGCCCCCTGTGCGCTCTCTCCCCCGTTTGCGCTCTCCACCTGTGCATGATCTCCACCGTACACTCTCTCACCCATTCACTATGTGCCTGTGGAGCCCACTGGGACGGGGTACTCAGTACCGGACCGGGTTACTTCTGCAGATATCCCGGCGGTGTCCCGGGTTCCGCAAGTAAATGGGGGGATATTTACTGGGGAGTTTGTCGTGAAGCTACCCACTGGTTGTGGTCAGGGTGACCACCGCTGCTGCAGAACCTCCGGGGATGGTGTTTAGCAGCTGGAGATGTAATGGCTCTCCGCAGGTAGAGCCTGGTGATAGTTAAAGTCTATAGATAGTACTATGGATGTTGTAGGATAAGGGTAGTAGTAGAGATTATGGTAGTTTGTGAGGGTACGCAGGGTTTGAGCACAAGGATCACACACACTCACGGTTTTGAAGTTTTCCAAGGCTTTATTGGAGTTGTTGTTCAGCCAGTACTGTCCACGGAGTCTGTACCGGGGCCGGGTTGCTCCCACTCTGTCCGAGTCCTCAGCTTCCCACTGCTGCACTGTGTGTGTGGCCCTGCTGCCGCTTTAGCTGAGCTGCTGGCCCTGTTTCTCCTCACAGGTACCCTCTTTGCTAGGCAACTTGAGTCTTTCTGTGTGCTTCTGACCCCGCCGTGTTGCTTCGCTGAGGTACGGTGTAGATATATAACTTCCCCTATCCCGGTGTTTTCTGTGCTGTGTGTTTCAGCCACAGATTCGGATCCGGTATCCGGCTTCTGCGCTCCTCTGGGGCGAGTTTGAGGTAACTCAGTCTCCCAGATATGTTCCTCTATTTCTTGTACTCCTCTCCTCAGACCATGGCTTCAGGCCTGAAAGTATTCAGTGGTCCCTGTCAGGAGCTCATCACTGCTCCCATTTACAGGTCCTCCTCCTAGTGCTCCCTGCGCTAAACTGAACTGTCAACTGTCGACTCTCAACTAACTACTTCCTACTCAGACCAGAATATATAAGGGAGCTGCTTTAGCTCCCCTTCTAGCCTAGAGGTGCTAGTGCAGTGTCAGGTGTTGTGTGGGGAGTTAACCCATGGTGTTGTTTTGTTTCTGTGGAACTTAACCCCTGGGGTGCCACATGCCCCCCTGTGTGCTCTCTCCCTCTCTATGCACTCTCACTCTCACTGTGCACTATGTGCCCCCCTGTGCGCTCTCTCTCCCCCTATGCACTCTGTGTCCTCTCACTCTGCGCCCCTGTGCACTCTCCCCCATGCACTGTGTCCTCTCTCTGCCCCACTGTGCCCCTGTGCGCTTTCCCCCTGTGCATTCTGTGCCCCCCTGTGAGCTCTCTCCCCTATGGACTCTCTCCCCCTCTATGGACTCTCCCCCCTGTGCATGCTGAGCCCCCCTGTGCGCTTTCTCTCCCCCTGTGCACCCCTGTGCGCTCTCTCCCACCCTGTGCACTCTGTGCCCTTTCTCTACCCCACTCTGTGCCCCCTGTGCGCTCCCCCCTGCACTCTGTGCTCTCTCTCTCTGCCCCTCTCTGTGCCCCCTTGTGTCCACATACACACACTATTCCTATGTGCAGGCATTTTTCTTTCTGCGTGTCACCTTGTTCTGGTGTCTGAGCAGAGCAGGTCGCCTCCCCCCTCTCCCCAGTGCAGACTCCGATGATCTGACACAGAGATGAGCACAGAGGGGAGAGTGAGTCATCTCCTGCTCTCTGCTGAATGAAGCCCAGGGCAGTTTTGAGTGTTTCTCTCCTCGCTACCTGTGTCAGTGCTGACATCCACTTCATAGAGGCCACCTCTGCCATTACACCTGCATCTCCCTCCTGAATAGAGTGTTGTGCTCTTTCAGTGCTGTATGACATCAGGACTAGGGATGAGCGAGTATACTCGTTACTATTCGGTACTCGCCGAATAGTAAGGTACTCGGGCAACTCGTTACGCCACGAGTATCCTTGTGATTACTCGCTAAGTAACGAGTACAATGTAAGTTAATGGGGAAGCGAGTAATTCCTCTGCTGCCAGACCCTATAAAGAGGACTGGCAGCAGAGGAAAAGGCTGCAATGGCCACATGATTGTTTAAAAGCTGGGGGTAAAAAGCCGCTGGGTTTTAAACAATCATTAAGCTCCCTACTCGCTTCCCCGCCGCCTGGCAGCAGGATCCTCCGCTCCCCCCCGCGCCTCCTCACCCGATCCTAAGTTAGGATCGGGCGGTGAGTGCAGCACCAGTGAGCGGGGAGCGAAGAAGCTGGGCGGGGAAGCTGGCGGTGAGAAGACTTCACCGCCAGCTTTCCCTGTCTGTGCTGCGCTCCCTGCTCACTGATGCCCCCTCCCCGCTCACTGATGCCCCTTCCCTGCCTGATCCTAAGTTAGTACCGGGTGGGCAGCAAAGCACCAGGCAATGGGAGGGGGCATCAGTGAGCAGGGAGTGCAGCACAGACAAGGAAAGCCGGCGGTGAAGTCTTCTCGCCGCCAGCTTCCCCGCATGGCTCCTGCGCTCTCCGCTGCACTCCCTGCCCGGTCCTAACTTAGTATCAGGTGGGGAAGCAGCGGGGGGAGCGGAGGATCCTGCTGTCAGGCAGCGGGGAAGCGAGTAGGGAGCTTCATGATTGTTTAAAACCCGGCGGCTTTTTACCGCCGGCTTTTAAACAATCATGTGGCCATTGCAGCCTTTTCCTCTGCTGCCAGACCTCTTTATAGAGTCTGGCAGCGGAGGAATTACTTGCATTACTCGCTTCCCATTGACTTACATTGGACTCGCTATACTCGTAATGAGTACCGAGTATCGGGACCTACTCGATACGAGTATAGTGAGTCTGAGTATTTCAGTACTCGCTCATCCCTAATCAGGAAGAGACCAGCAAGTGTTGTGGCAGATCCGGCTTCTGTGGAGAGGATCAGTGCTGACACAGCTGACAGGACTGAGCTGTCCAATCAGCTGATAGGACAGATGTCTCTATGTGTTGTGTGACAATACTTGGACTGTCCCTCCTCCTTACAGCTGATTGGACAGCTCAGTCCCAATCAGCATTCCCAGACCTGCCTGCACTCAGGTCAGCGCTGCCTGATACTACACAATGCGACTGCAGCAGGAGAAGCACTGCGCAGGTGCGGGCATCAGTGTGGAGAGGGGGCAGGGCATCGAGCGGGAAGTAGATGGCGCATGATAGGAGGACATCCAGGAAGTGGATGACAGACAGGTCAAGACATGTAAGTAGATATACAGCTCAGCAGTAGTCTCTCTATTATATATACAGCCCATCCAACAGCCTCTATATTATACATACACAGCACGAAGCTTATAATCATGAATCGCGGTATGTGTTAAAGGGGCCCACCGGGACTGTTTCACATGAGACCCACAAAAACCTGGAGCCAGCCCTGGCTGTAGGGCATGGTTCTTCCACGTACAAATGTTAATGGCAAAAATGGAGACTGGGAGATCTGGGTGGGCTCTGCTGTGGAAATAAAGAGCCTTGGGATTCCAAAATGGTTTCTATTATTACCAAAGTGGTTCTATACAGGACTTGGTTTTTATACCTTGAGAAAGGTGCTAGCCTGGCATTGGTAATAACAAAAACATTTTGGAATCCCAAGGCTCTTGATTCTCCATATTTAACATTCTATACATGACAAAACATAACCAAGGCCAACTGTTACTTCAATGGCAGACCGCTGCTTAATAGGGTTGTTCAATAGGTATAATGCCCATGATAAATATCTATCTCTAATCCCTAACCAAATTTACAATTTTCTTACACAGTATTACACTTCTCGACAAAATATTGGCCACAACAGCCACAAACCACAAAATACAACTTAGGAAGCCTGAGAGATCTCAAGGGCCACCTTCACGGCAGATATGCCACTCCCCTTCTCTGATATAGGGCCTACCCGGGTTTCTACCATGACTGTGACATGTGATTCAATCTTACACCCAGCTCCCGCCTTACTTACAATAGACTCTGCGTACCCCCTTTACCCTTGATTTATATATTTGCACAACTAATCACTTATACCAACACAATAATTATCCAGTGCATACACAGTTTTTCCCTTTGTGCGGGCTCAGAGCAGACACTCTGACTGTATATCCACAAACTAAAAAAATAAAACTGAACTTTTAAGGCTGGCTTCACACTGCAGTTTTTTCCCTGATCAGGTTCGATCCGGTTTGTAAGCCAAAACCAGGAGTGTCTCCAAAACTCAGAATAGGTGTCAACCTTTCAATTATAGTTTTTCTCTGCAATTCCTCTCCTGGTTCCTCTCCTGGTTTTGGCTCACAAACACTGATCGAACCTGATCAGGGGAAAAACTGCAGTGTGAAACCAGCCTAACTCTGACATCTAGCCACTAGATTTGATCAGCTTTCCTAGGTCACCAAATTCTATGATACATCCAGGTGCAGGTAAAGTTTCAGAATCAGTCTCAGTCTCAATGCAGTAGCATTAAACAGATCTGCCCTATGTCATTCCTGTTCAGCAGATTATCAGTACACAGGAGCTGTCACAATCTCTCTACCAGTTCATCTGTGGTCTTTGCCACAGGAGTGATCTTTGAGATGCTGCAAATTCTAACTAACTCTGCCTAGCTGACTAAACAGTTGTGACCAGTGACACATCGAAGTCTACTCATAGAAGCCTCTTCCTCTAGATCACACCATCCACTTTGGGTCTCTCAAGACTTCCGACACTTCTGTGTCTCAGACAGATCTTCCTCTCAGCTCTCTTCTACAGCTCCACCTCTTGAGTCTGTCTTTACTTTCATTTTCTCTACTTCCTGTCTTTATCAACAAATTCTCAGGCTTTTTCTCAGACTTCTCTTGTTGCATGGTGACCTCTAGTGGCTTATATAAGTTACTGCAGCATATTTTTAGAGAATCAGTAATAATAGCGAATACCAACATACTATAACAATTCATTTCAATAGAAGCTGTGAGGTGCCACTGCTGTCACACATCCTTCTTCTATCACAACTCCCTGATGAAGTCTCATTTCAGGGAATGAGGCATTGGTGACAGAATGATTGACTGTTGCGGTGGCAACTAAAGATGCAGGTGGTGGGGACAGAATTTGTGTTTACTACTTTACTGAAAAAAAGACTTTACCAGAGGATAGCAGTAGTCAGCGACTGCATGGCTCCATGGTGACTTCATGTTCCGGAGGGTGAAGGATTGATAGAAGCTGTAAAGAAGTGACTTCAGGGCCATCCTTCTGCAATGTCCTGTTGGAGAATATTCTAAAATGATACCTCACAGGAAGTAAAGTTAAGAAAGCAGGTATAGGGATGACCTGGATTAGGAGAATAATAAGGAATTGTAGAAAAATGCAAAACATAGAAATGCTGAGACTAATATCCTCTATAATTATCTATCAGTTAACCCCTTTAAAGAGGTTGTCCAGTACTTTAATATTAATAGGTTATATTTAGGATGGGTCATGAATGTCTGATTCTATGGGGTTGCAACACACGACACCCCCACCAATCATCTATTTTCGATGTCTGTGGCAGATAGAACTGCACAATTGGGGAGCTACACAACACAGCTCCACCAGCCTCTTGGCCAGGTACTACATCTCTACCTCATATTCAAATCAATGATCATTGGAAAGAAGTAGGCCTACAACATACAACTGTAAGGGCGGCTTCACACCACGGTAAGATCCGATCCCGGGCTGTCAGGGATGACCCTGACAGCCCCGGACCGGATCAGCACACAGAAACGGAGGGCTAATATGCTAGTGTGCTCTTGGACGCAGCTGCAGTCGCTGATTAATCAGGACTACGGCTCGCGGGGAGCTAGCTGCGGTCCTGAAACAACAGTGGCGTGCAGCCGCAGATGTCCGGCAGAGGGCTGCCATCCAGCCCCATAGGATACTATGGGGCCAAAATCCGGTCCGGGGCTGTCTGGTTTACACCGGACTGCGCCGTGGTGTGAAGCCAGGCTGCGATAAAATTACAGTTGCAGTTTTTTATTCCATTTTTAATGGATTTTTTTAATGCCAGCTAGATTAAAAAAAAGCTTGAGCTATTTAAGGAAGAGATTCTGTGTTTAGTTCAAAATACCAGCAAGAATTGCCTGAGGCTGAGTCTGCACACAAACTTTTGTAGAATGTTTTTCCAATTTTAAATATCAATCTTCAGCTGCCCTCCAGAGGAACTGAGAGATTTCATTCAATTTAATGCACTCCTGTGGATTACAACACATGAGGTGGTCATGCCGGCGACCAACTACTGCCGAAGCTGCACATCAAGAAATTCAGCATGATTTCAAGGAATGAGAAAGATGTTGTTGCATTGGACGGAAAACCTTCAAAAAAAAATTGCCAGCCCAGAATTTCACCAAAAACATGTCAGATTATTAAAAACACATTAAATGTGCATTCAAGAACTACATATTGTGCTTTGATCTTGGATAGTGTATGGCTATGTTCACAT
>JARQOC010000004.1:102125120-102151751 GCA_033576535.1 Allobates femoralis
ACACTCCAGAGTGCCATAACCCCTGTCCTGTGTATATATATATATATATATACACTGCAGAGTGCCATAACCCCTGTCCTGTGTGTGTATATATATATATACTGCAGAGTGCCATAACCCCTGTCCTGTATATATATATATATATATATATATATATATACTGCAGAGTGCCATAACCCCTGTCCTGTGTATATATATATATATATATTACACTGCAGAGTGCCATAACCCCTGTCCTGTATATATATATATATATATATATATATATATATATATACACACACTGCTGAGTGCCACAACCCCTGTCCTGTATATATATATATATATATACAGTGCCTACAAGTAGTATTCAACCCCCTGCAGATTTAGGTGGTTTGATAAGATGCAAATAAGTTAGAGCCTTCAAACTGCAAACGAGAGTAGGATTTATTAACAGAAGCATAAATCTTACAAACCAAAAAGTTATGTTGCTCAGTTGAATTTTAATAAATTTTAAACATAAAAGTGTGGGTCAATTATTATTCAACCCCTAGGTTTAATATTTTGTGGAATAACCCTTGTTTGCTATTACAGCTAATAATCGTCTTTTATAAGACCTGATCAGGCCGGCACAGGTCTCTGGAGTTATCTTGGCCCACTCCTCCATGCAGATCTTCTCCAAGTTATCTAGGTTCTTTGGGTGCCTCATGTGGACTTTAATCTTGAGCTCCTTCCACAAGTTTTCAATTGGGTTAAGGTCAGGAGACTGACTAGGCCACTCCATCACCTTGATTTTTTCCCTGTTGAACCAGGCCTTGGTTTTCTTGGCTGTGTGCTTTGGGTCGTTGTCTTGTTGGAAGATGAAATTACGACCCATCTTAAGATCCTTGATGGAGGAGCGGAGGTTCTTGGCCAAAATCTCCAGGTAGGCCGTGCTATCCATCTTCCCATGGATGCGGTCTGGATGGCCAGGCCCCTTGGCTGAGAAACAGCCCCACGGCATGATGCTGCCACCACCATGGTTGACTGTAGGGATGGTATTCTTGGGGTCGTATGCAGTGCCATCCAGTCTCCAAATGTCACGTGTGTGGTTGGCACCAAAGATCTCGATCTTGATCTCATCAGACCATAGAACCTTGAACCAGTCTGTCTCAGAGTCCTCCAAGTGATCATGAGCAAACTGTAGACGAGCCTTGACATGACGCTTTGAAAGTAAATGTACCTTACGGGCTCGTCTGGAACGGAGACCATTGCGGTGGAGTATGTTACTTATGGTATTGACTGAAATCAATGTCCCCACTGCCATGAGATCTTCCCGGAGCTCCTTCCTTGTTGTCCTTGGGTTAGCCTTGACTCTTCGGACAAGCCTGGCCTCGGCACGGGAGGAAACTTTCAAAGGCTGTCCAGGCCGTGGAAGGCTAACAGTAGTTCCATAAGCCTTCCACTTCCGGATGATGCTCCCAACAGTGGAGACAGGTAGGCCCAACTCCTTGGAAAGGGTTTTTTACCCCTTGCCAGCCTTGTGACCCTCCACGATCTTGTCTCTGATGGCCTTGGAATGCTCCTTTGTCTTTCCCATGTTGACCATGTATGACTGCTGTTCACAAGTTTGGGGAGGGTCTTAAATAGTCAGAAAAGGCTGGCAAAAGAGATAATTAATCCACACATGTGAAGCTCATTGTTCTTTGTGCCTGAACTACTTCTTAATACTTTAGGGGGACCAAACAGAATGCTGGTGGTTTGAGGGGTTAAATAATAATTGACCCACACTTTTATGTTTAAAATTTATTAAAATTCAACTGAGCAACATAACTTTTTGGTTGGTAAGATTTATGCTTCTGTTAATAAATCCTACTCTCGTTTGCAGTTTGAAGGCTTTAACTTATTTGCATCTTATCAAACCACCTAAATCTGCAGGGGGTTGAATACTACTTGTAGGCACTGTATATATATATATATATATATATATCTCTACTTATATAATCGCCAGTTTTGGGATTCGGGCACTGTAGCCCAATCCCAAGATGCTTTGCGGCACTGCGAGCGATGACGCGCAGCGTCATCGCGAGCCGCAGCCGCACCACTGTAAATAAAAAAAAAAAAATTCTCACCTCTCCCCGAGCCCCCGCCGTCTTCCTCCAGCCTCCCGGTGCCTGCAGAGCTCTTCTACACCAGTACAGGACCTGCGGTGATGTCAGAGTCACGTGACACCAGCTTACTCCATGGTAACCGCGGGTCACGTCACTCTGACATCACCGCAGGTCCTGAACTGCTGTAGAAGAGCTCTGCAGGCATCGGGAGCCTGCGGGAGCCACCGGGAGCCTGGAGGAAGACGCCGGGGGCTCGGGGTCATGTGAGCATAATATTTTTTTATTTTTTTTAACCCCTGCCTTGCTGGAGCGCCGCCACACACGCCTGTATACTCTGCCACCACCACAGACACCTGTATACTCTGCCACCACCACCACACACGCATATATACTCTGCCACCACCACAGATGCCTGTTACTCTGCCGCGACCACCACAGATGCCTGTATACTCTGCCGCCACCACCACACATGCCTGTATACTCTGCCGCCACCACAGACGCCTGTATACTCTGCCACCACCACAGACACCTGTATACTCTGCCGCCACCACCACAGACACCTGTATGCTCTGCCCCCACCACCACACACGCCTGTATGCTCTGCCGCCACCACCACACACGCCTGTATACTCTGCCGCCACACCACACATGCCTGTATACTCTGATGCCACCACCACAGATGCCTGTATACTCTGCCTCCACCACAGACGCCTCTATACTCTGCCGCCACCACACACGCCTGTACACTCTGCCACCACCACAGACATCTGTATACTCTGCCACCACCACAGCCGCCTGTATACTCTGCCACCACCACAGACGCCTGTATACTCTGCCACCACCACAGACGCCTGTATACTCTGCTACCCACAGACCCCTTTCTATACTCTGCTACCCACAGAGCCGCCTCTATACTCTGCTACCCACAGAGCCGCCTGTATACTCTGCTACCCACAGAGCTGCCTGTATACTCTGCTACGCACAGAGCCGCCTCTATACTCTGCTACCCACACAGCCGCCTCTATACTCTGCTACCCATACAGCCGCCTGTAAACTCTGCTACCCATACAGCCGCCTGTATACTCTGCTACCCACAGAGCCGCCTCAATACTCTGCTACCCACAGAGCCGCCTGTATACTCTGCTACTCACAGAGCCGCCTCTATACTCTGCTATCCACAGAGCCGCCTGTATACTCTGCTACCCACAGAGCCACCTGTACAATCTGCTACCCACAGAGCCACCTGTACAATCTGCTACCCACAGAGCCACCTGTACAATCTGCTACCCACAGAGCCACCTGTACAATCTGCTACCCACAGAGCCTTCTCTATACTCTGCTACCCACACAGCGGCCTGTATAATCTGCTACCCACAAACCCGCCTGTATACTCCGCTACCCACAGACCCGCCTGTATACTCTGCTACCCACAGAGCCTTCTCTATACTCTGCTACCCACACAGCGGCCTGTATAATCTGCTACCCACAAACCCGCCTGTATACTCTGCTACCCACAGACCCGCCTGTATACTCTGCTACCCACAGACCCGCCTGTATACTCTGCTACCCACTGACCCGCCTGTATACACACAATTTATTTCACCCTGCTCCCGATGCAATTGCATCGGGCCTTTTTACTAGTTGTATAATAAATGTGGGTTATTAAAACCAAATTATATAATAGAAAGTCTGACCTGCACCACCACTCTGTGGTCTATAAAATGGAAAATAGAGTGTAGAGCCAGACAAAAGAACTTCCAATATAATGCATCAGGGATAAAAGGGCTGAAGCTGCACTTACTGGAGGTATTTTTTCATGTGCTTTATTTCAACAAGGATTCAGATGGGCATGTAGGAGGATGTGGGCTACAGATGAGACTACAGCCATTTCGCACACAGATGTGCTTCAATGGGTCATCTTCTGTCCCATCTGTAGCCCACATCCTCCTACATGCCCATCTGAATCCTTGTTGAAATAAAACACATTAAAGGCCTCGTTACACATACAGATATCTGTTCAGATATTGGTCACAGATCTCTGGTTGCAGTGAAATCATGGACACATTGCTCCATTTTGCTGCAACCAGAGATCTGTGACCAATATATCTGTGTGTGTAACGTGGCCTTAAGAAATACCTCAGGTGAGTGCAACCTCATTCCTTGTATGTTTGATGCGCATGGGCATGCGCAGTGTGCATTTTGAAGCTGACAGCGCGGCGCCGGTGTAAATACGTCACCCGGCGCCGGGAATGACGCGGATCGCGTCACCCAGCCACACAGCAGCCTCGGACGACACAGGGCACAGCAGGGAGGCGGCAATTTGAATCTGCTATGAAGATCACGCCTATTCAGGCGTGCTATGAAGCAGAGGGGCAGTCTTGATGAGTGACTATGAATAGCATAGTCACTCATTATCATCAGTAATCAGGTACTTATAAAACGTTTTTAGGCAATGTCATTTACTGCATTTAGGAGGTAAAAAGAGTGTAGGGAAAGTGTTAATATGCTCTAGGGACAGGTTTTAATAGGTTTACAGGTGTTTTGGGGGTGACAGGATCCCTTTAATTGTACCCGCACATGAAAATAACAAATATAATTAATTGCTGGAAGTCAGCATGTAAGGCCTTCGCTTTGCCGGCAGTTAGCTTGAGAGCTGGCTCAGAGAACGGCTAAATCCCACTCTGGGGGAGAGGGTTGGTGAAATGCAGCTGCTGGGGAGACACCACAAACATCACATCAAACCGCCTAATGGAACTTCCTACTGGCTGCTCCAGTGAAAAATGGCCTGCTGTTCCCCCTGGTATAGATAACCATATATGTCCTCCCGAGTCAACCCAAAAGAAACAGGACAACAAATTTCTCATTTACACAAACAATAGTGGGGTCATGACTAGAGATGAGTCAACTTGTGGAAGTTTGGTTTCTTGGGGCCCAGCAGAACTTTTTTTAAAGTTCAGTTCTGGACCAAGACTTGACCCAAACCTCATTGGAGGTCACAGATAGGACACTTATGCTTTCCAGCAACATACAGACAGCCATTAAACAATGCTCTTCCAGAGGACAGAGGGTGGGTTTTGTCATTTTCTTGCTGGGTACACACGTTATCCGATAACACTGATTTTACTCCCAATATGAGACATTCAAGCACTGCAAGCGGCTCGCATTGGGCCAAGCACAGAGTGTACCCGAGCACAGTGATGATTGCTCCAGTGGTTTGCATGGTTTGCATACAAAAGGTATCCAAACTCCAAACCTGAACACTGAAAAATGTGTAAAAGTCTGTGTTTGATACAAATTTCGAACTTTAAAGTGCACTTCACTCATCCTTTGTCATGACTATTCTGAGTATTCAGAAGGAATTTTCCTTTAGACCCCATAAAATATATACTATCATTAATATCAGTGTTATTATTTTTAAGTACAAGATTAATATAAAACCTGTTTTGCTTTTCATTTCCATAGCCAAGATAATTTCTACATTTTAAAAGTAGAGACTGACTGGCGACACCTGTGTGTAAAGGTGCTAGCTGGAAAAAACACATAAAATAAAGAAAACCCATGCACACTAAACTCTGAGAGAAAACATAATCTAGCATAATGGCTAAAAAAAAATGAATGACAAGGCAAATACGTAAAGATCATACAAATGTGTATGGGAAAAAGAGACATAGCAAAAACTGTTTAGGAATATAGAAAACAATTGAGAAAGTTAGCTGATGCACTGTCCAATTCATAAGAGCCCGATAACCAATGCCAAGGTGTTCTCATCTATCGGGTCCCTAACCTTATGCCCCAGCTTGCGATTTAAAACAACATGTATGCACTTATGCTTCTAAGTTCAATTAAAATCTGCATGTATGGGTGTGAGTAGGAACCTGACTACAACAAGATGGTGGACTTAAAACAGCTATGGGGCAGGGGAAGGGTGCTCAGTCAGAAAATTATAGTAACGATAAAAGTAGAAACTAACTGGCTAAACCTGTGTGTTAAGGTGCTAGCTGGAAAAAAAATATAATAAAAGGTAAACTTCTGCACATGAATTGGCCAATGCATCAGCTACATTTCTCAGTTTTCAGTATTCTTGTCATGATCTCCACACTGTTCTTGTCTGCTATGTTACTGTTGTGTGGAAGTTGTCAGTCTGTTTTGGTTGTGCTGGGTCTGTGCTGCAATTATCTGTGTTCACTTTCCTTGATTAGTCCTCTACTTAAGCATGCAAGATCCTCTATTCAGTGTCAATCGTACACTTTCTGCTGCCTATGTAAGGCTAGGGTCACACTTGGCATGAGTTTTTTAAGTGCCTTAAAAATAAGCATGCGTTTCTGCATGCTTATTTCATTTCTGCATGCGTCCTTTTAGGTACCCATGTGTTTTTCCATGCGTTTTTGAATCAGCACCCAAAAAAAGTTCATGAACTATTTTTTGGTGCTGATTTAAAAACACGTGTTTTTTAGAAAATGCATGCGTTTTTTAACATGGACCCCTATGGAAAATGCATGCGTTTTTGGATGGTACTAAATTGTACTAAGGTACCATGCTTTTTTGCATGCATTTTTGATGGCAGCTCCTTACATAAGTGCAAAAAAGCATGCCAAAATGCATGGCACTTTAGGCATGCGTTTCTGCTATTGGGGCATGCATTTTTGCTATTGGGGCATGCGTTTTTTGCATGGGGGCCTATGGGTGTGTTTTTACATGCGTTTTTAAGAACGTAGGTCTCCAAAAAAGCATGAAAAATCTGCAAGTGTGACCCTAGCCTAAGACTGAATCTTCTGTGCTCTGTGCCTGACCCAGCTAGACTTTATTCTGCTACCTGGACTTTGACTCTTTGCCTGTGACCTGACTTCTCTTTTTCCTTATCCCTGTAAACTGTCTTGTCTTTCTGGCTTTCCTGACCCTGGCTCGTGAATTGGATTTCATCTCTGACTACCCCTTGTTGTACTACGCCATTTCCTAGAACAAACCTAAGATCCTTTGATCTCCCTTTACTTATCCAGTAATCTAATATATAAAGCTGAATGTGTGTATGTGTGTATGTGTGTGTGTATGTGTGTATATCCGGGATTGGCATCTACACCGTCGCAACTACAGCCACAAAATTTTGCACAGTCACACGTCTCGACCCCGGGAGCGTCATAGGCTATGTTGTGAGGCGAAATTTTAACCCTGCGCATTCCAGTTCACCAAACAATTTTGCCCCTATCTACATAATGGGGAAAAAGTGAATGGAAAAATATTGGAGGAAAATCGACAGCTGTCAGCTATAGAGACAAAATTTTGCACAGTCACACGTCTGGACCCTGAGAGTATCATAGGTTATGTTGTGAGGCGAAATTTTAACCCTGCGCGTTCTAGTTCACCAAACAATTTTGCCCCTATCTACATAATGGGGAAAAAGGAAAGGAAACGTGTGGGAGGAGAATCGACAGCTGCCAGCTACATCTACAAAAATTTGCACAGTCACACGTCTTGACCCCGGGAGCGTCATAGTCTATGTTGTGAGCCGAAATTTTAACCATGCGCGTTCCAGTTCACCAAAAAATTTTGCCCCAATCTACATAATGGGGAAAAAGTGAATGGAAAAGAGTTGGAGCAAAATCGACGGCTGTCAGCTATAGAGACAAAATTTTGCACAGTCCCACGTCTGGACCCCAGGAGCGTCATAGGCTATGTTGTGAGGTGAAATTTTAACCCCGCACATTCCAATTCACCAAACAATTTTGCCCTTATCTACATAATGGGGAGAAAGTGACTGTTACCAGTTGACAAATCACCTCACACAACTCGCCTCATACGTGTGCTATCTTTAATTTCCAAACATAAACATCTGATTAAAAACAGCCAATGTGCAACACGTGCCATATAGGGAATTAAGGCAGATGTCAGTCACATGAGCTGTCTATTATGTGTATGTGTGAGGTAACATATACTGCCCGGCCAGGGGGAGGGTTTACTGTTGGCTGGAGATTTATTAGGCTGCCTATAGCAACCAATCACAGCTCAGCTTCTATTTTCTTACAGGTCATTAATATGACATATTCAAATTCTATTTTGTTATAGCTAACAGCAGTTATTTATTAACCCGGGTGTAGCCGGGTACTACAGCTAGTTAGTATTATAAAATAATTACTATCTCAAATTGTAGTCTTTCTCTCCACTTCTGGGACTAGTTATTACTGTAGTGACTCGCGTCACATTTCCTAAGCAGTTTTTGCTATGTCTTTGTTTCCAATATACATTTGTATTAGCTATACGTGTTTGCCTTGCCTTCATTTTTTATAGCCATTATGCTAGATTATGTTTTTTGTAGTGTTCAGTTTGCAGCGGTTTACCTTAATTTGTACATTCTAGTCGTATTACTCATCCACATTGTTACTTGTTGACAATTTTAATTTACCGACCCTAATTGTGTTTTGCAGTAAAGTAAATTCATATTCATTTTTAATGCTAGAATAGACATGGTCTATTCAGAGTTGCTTTTGTCTATTTATTTGGCTTTCATGGTATTCTGATGGTTTATATTGTTATTGTGTGTGTATAGTTCTTGTTTTCTTGTCTGGCTGATTATTCAGCATCAGAACAGGATCAGTACAAGGTTATTAGAGCAGCTGGAGCCCTCATGTGGTCCTTTCTGTATCACTACAATCTCCATTCTAGATAAAAAAAAAATCTATAAACCAAAATGTAAATTATTTTCCACTACATAACAAAGTAATGTTCATGTAATAGGTTCAATATTGCCAATAGTCATCCTATATGCTTAAAAAGGTGGTCACATTGGTAACATATGGCTCTGTAATATTTATTACATTACGCTCTTCATCTTCTTTTTTCTTGGAACTTCAAAGAAGATGTTTTACTCAAGATTATTTTCCCAGAATAAACTCATCTGTATGATATTCAATAGAATTAGCATATTTTGTAATGAGGCTATTTAATGGTGTAAGGGGTAGTATGGGAATCAACTATACTGTACAAGGAGCTATGTGGGGAACACCATTCTATATATGGAGAGCTCATACTGTGGGGGCTTCATACTGTATGTGGCAAAATTGTGAGGACATCATACCATGTAGGGATCACTGTAGAGCAGGGATCTCCAACTGCAGGCCTCGAGTGCCGCAATCAGTGCAGGTTTTCAGGATTTCCTTAGCATTGCACAGGGGTTGGAATCATCACCAGGGCAGGTAATTCAATTATCACCTGTGCAATACTAAGGAAATCCTGAAAACATGACCTGTTGGCGGCCCTGGAGGCCTAAAGTTCGAGATTCCTGCTGTAGAGGCACAATATTCTGTTAGTGGCACTTTGGCAACATCGTACTATGTTAGGCACAGGGGCGTAACTACAATAGGTGCAGGGGTTGCGATCGCACCCGGGCCCTGCAGCCTAGGGGGGCCCCAAAGTCCCTTCGGCCCATAGAAAAAGACTAATATTATTAAAGATTTGCAATAAGTAGGGGCCCCGTTGGAGCTTTCGCATCGGGGCCCCTGGGCCTGAAGTTACGCCACTGGTTAGGGACAAAGCATGGACATCACACTTTCCTGGAGTCACTGTACGGTCATCATACTGTGCATATGATTGGCACCACGGGGAAATCATTGTGACAGTATCATACTCTGTGTGGAGGCATTTTGGGGGGAAATCTAACTTTCTGGGGGTCATGATAAAAGTTTCGTAGTGGATAAAACACAAAGAGGCACTTACCGGGATGTATAAAAATATATTCTCTTCTTTATTTGTTCATTTAAAAACAAGGATGTACAGGTGGCAAGACAGGGAAGATCATAATGATATGATAGTAGTTTTGCGCTTGGCTGGCGCATCAACGGGTCAACCGTTTTTTTTTTTTCTTCTCAATTATTCCATTGTGATTTATTAATAGCAAAGCATCATCATTGTGGCCGTGATATAAAACACCCGAACACAAGTCTGAGAAAAAGGAAAGAAACTCTGGGCTTAATAGCCTATACTGTAGATCCATGTCAAAATTCATTGGTGTACACCCTTTCTATTTTTGTTCCTGGTAAAATACCAAGAGGGTTCAATAGGATCACTTTCACCATGTAAATTCCACATTACACGTCTCGCTCCAAAATTAAGAGTTATGTCCTTAGCTGGGACTCATTTAGGAATTTTTCTATGTACACCCCTGCACAAGAGAAACTAATGTGTGCATAGTGTAGTGCAAAGTGTTGTTTAATGTGGGTATGGCAATTCAAACATTTTCTATTTTTATTTTTACAAAGTTTTACTAGAATTCCAATCTCCGCCCAAAAAAAAGATGTCACGCCTTGTAAAATGTAAAGACCTTTCATATTTCAACAAGCTAAACCACATGCTCCATCCATTACAACAGCATGGCTTCATTGAAGATGAGTTCAGGTTGATGAACCGGCTGCCTACAGTCCAGTACTTTCACCAACAGAAACCATTTAGTGGACTATGAAATGAAAAATCTGATAAGGAGCCGTGATTGTTAAGCAATGAGAATCCTATATCAGACAAGAACAGGACAATATTCCTCTCCCAAAACTTCAGCAATTGATCCTCACTTCCTCAAGGTGTCCCCACTACACTGTGTGAATCAGACATATGCTCATTTTTAGTCAGATCCATCTTCACACTGAATACGGTCACATACCCTATATAAAGGTGGAGGGGCGGAGCCTACACAGTGTGCGAGCTCCTGACTTCAGCAGTTGAGGAAACAAGGTATCAGTTTACTTCAGGCTACAGCACCGTGCTGAGCAATGTCAGAATGTCATGATCACTGCAAACACTTCTTTCTTTGGCAAAAGCTTCTCTGATCTGTTATCTGGCTCCAGACAGCTCGGGCACAATCTCTGTTAACCCCTTCTCTGCTGGCACATTCCACTACTCCCTATCAGCTGTTGACACACCCCACACAGCCATAAAATGCAGTCTTTAAAGGAGCGCAGAAAAATGTGAGAAAATAAGTCATATGGCACAAAAAAGCATTTTCTTAGCAGCTATGTGACCCATCATTAACAACCAGTGCAGTATTGTGTTTTGTTTCTTCAATGAAATGACATTTACACTCGAAGTTGAATTGATTGAATGAGTACATGCTGAGGAAATATTGTAAAGAGTATTGGAGGACTAAAAGCACTGATATCTAGCGTAGTGCTATGCAAAACCAAACTAAACTAAGGTACAGTGGTGGGGCAAAAATGAGGGCAGTGAAATTCCTCTTCGTCTGCATTGAAGGAGAATATTAACCTGCTGCTTAAAAGCTTTCTTACACCATGCAGCTGCTATGTTGAGAGCCCTGCTGCCAGGAGGAAATTATTTTTATACCTCCCAGCAACCTAAGGCTTAAAGGGGAACTCCAGAGAGAGAAAATATTTTAGTACAGTCATTGCCCTTCTACAAGATGAAACAAGGGCTGTACACTGCAATTCTAGGATGTATAGATCACTTATAATTCAATAAAATCATACCTGCTCTTTTGATCGTCCCCTCCCTCATAGGATGTAGTAGATGCTGGGAGCTGCAGGATAATCCTACATTCCAGCTCCCTCACACTTCTGTATGAGAAGGTGGCTTGTCAGGGGGTGTGGCCGCCGGTACCATGTTCACACTACAATCCTGTTCCTGATATACCATCCTATGTAATGTGACAGGGGTGTTCTGGCTTCAAATAGCAATCATGTCACCAAGCAGATAGAAATACATGCTGCAATCCTCTGCTGTATAATGATATGATGGTGCATAATGTGTACTGACATGTATGAGGCTGTGAGAACAGGCAAATCACTGAATTGATCAGCTCTACCATGGGCTCCCTTCCCCCATAGTTACTTGGGAAATTCCCACTAGGGATCTGCACTGTCCTGTTAGTCAGAGGAAGGTATCCAGAGTCTGTAGCATCTGTTACAAATAGTATAAGTACACACAAGTTTCAGTACACACCTTTATTATCAAGTAATATCTAATAAAGGTAAAAAAAAATGCTATTTTAATGTTCCCAAGTAAAAATTGAGTTATATTACGATATCAATCTAAATCTAGGAATAAATATACACATATATATATATATATATAGAGAGAGAGAGGTAGTGATGCGCCTCCATTCCATGGGGTACTCGGGAATCGGGCCGGTGATGTCTCTCTGGGGTATCTCGGTAGTCGTGACCTGGTCCTATGGCCTGGGATCAGTCCAAAAAGGGGTTATTTACTGGGGATTTGTCGTGACGCCACCCGGGTATGTGGTTAATAGAACCACCGCTGCTGTATTCCTGCTGGGGAAGGTGACTTGGGGCAGCGTGGATGGTAAGTTCTCCTCGGGCAGGGCTGGAGGGTCCCCAGGGTAGGAGGGATTGTTTGGATGGGGCTTTGTGAAAGATGATGATTCACACAGTCACTTACTTTGCTGCAGCTTCTCCAGTCAGTGTGCAGGGCTGACAGTCTGTGACTCCTCAGGTGGGATTTTTCTGTGTCGCTGCAAGTGAGCAGTCTCAGGAGAGTGTGAGCTTACTGGGTACTTTACTTGATCTTTCCACAGCAGTTTCAGAGTTCACACAAGTTACACTTAAACACTTCAGCCCTGCTCCGGGTTACCCAAACTATGCAGCTCAGGTAGCTTTTCTGGGTTGTTCCCTCAAAGTCCTTTCAGGCCCTTTTCTTATTATTATCGTAATACCTCACCCACAGGTTCGGTCTGGTCGTCGTGGACTCACGCATGAATATATTTCCCTTGCAGTCAGGGTCACCAGTCCTAGTATGACGGCTGTGTTCCTAGTCCGTGGTGGAAAGTTAGGCTGCGGCACAGAAAGTCTCTGCCCCCCACCAGTGTGTCTCATGATTAGGGTCTGGAATCCCCGGTCACCTCTACAGAGCCGGTTCTCTGGTGTTGGCCTAGCCCTCCAGTGTCTCAGGTTCAGGTATTTGGTCACACCAGGCTCCTTCTTTCTGTCACTGTGCTAAGGGTTCCTCCGCGCAGCATGGGTCTATCAGGCTGCCAGGCCCTTGTCCTCCCACCTACCTTAGCTGTGGGGTCTCTTTCAGTCTTTCCCCTTACTGCCGCTGCCAGGCTGTGAAGTAGGCCTTCTCTCCAGGGGTCTGTGCCTCTCAGGATTCTGCGTTTCCAGGGAGCCCAAAACTGTCTAGGAAGACTCTCTCTATTCACTCTCCGTCTTCAACTAACTCCTTTCTCCTTCTGCTCCTTGGTTTTATTTAGTTCACTCCACCCACTTTATCAGTGTCCACCAACATTCCACCCACTGTGCTACACCCGCCTCCCCTTGCCCAATCTAGAGTCCTAGACGTGGGGTCAGTGTTTGTACAGTGTGGGTGTGTTGTGCAAGCACCTTGCTTACCTGGCTGCACTTCCCTCTTGTGTCCACCTGGTCGCAGGGGTGCAACATTCCCCCAGAGCTAAACCAACATGTCCGCACGTTGACACCTCCTGTAAGCACAAATTATTTTTTATAAATAACACAACAATAACATAAGAATACTTGGTCTTCCCGTCCGGGAGGTTCTTGCTTAAACGTTGCATAACAAAACATTCCTATATAAAAATAGAAAAAGAGTTCAAAGTGCAAAAAGTTCAAGTTCTCATGAGTCCAATTCTCAAAAGCGCAAAATCTACTGTACCTATGGGTAATTCACATTATTTACTTCTAAAATCTCTGCACATAAAACCAATAGAGAGTACTCAGGTTACTCAACTATATACACTTCAAGTCCGGGTCAATCATAGTCCATTACCACAAAGTTCTTTTAAAACATTATTCAAGCAATGGGGGGAAGTCTACACACTCATTCAGGAGAGGGATGGGGACAGCAAGGGTAACATCACATTCTCACTTACAAGTTCTGTTGATGTTGTCCCGGGTACAGCTACTCCTAGTGGTTCACTCTGTTTCTCCCTTCTTAGGGCGTCGCCAATTCTTGCCACGTCGTCAGCCGATCATCCTCCAGGTGGGGCTATATCAGGTTGATTTGCTTTACGCTCCCCCAGAGAAAGGCTGGCAGGGGCGGGCATTTCTTTTCCTGCTCCTGACTGGCTCGACCCACGATGAGGGGCATTGGCACGCCCCTCGCCATGCACAAGAAGTCAGTCTTTTAGGGCCGTCATTATGGGGATCATATTTGCACAGTTCAAACATAAGTTCTATAAAGTTTTTTCGGCACACAGTACCCGGGTTTAACGGGCACGGTATCCTGTTCGTGACGCCAGAAAACTGATGCGCCCCAGGCTGTGGGGTACTTGGGAACTGGGACGGTGCTGTCTCTCTGGGGTATCACGTTAGTCGTGACCCGGTCCCATGGCCTGGGATCAGTCCAAAAAGGGGTTATTTACAGGGGATTTGTCGTGATGCCACCTGGGGTATGTGGTTAATAGAACCACTGCTGCCGTATTCCTGCTGGGGACAGTGACTTGGGGCAGTGTGGATGGTAAGCCCTCCTCAGGTGAGGCTGGAGAGTCCCCAGGGCAGGAGGGATGGTTTGCATGGGTGTTTCAGAAGGATGAACACACAGTCACTTACTTTGCTGCAGCTTCTCCAGTCAGTATGCAGGGCTGACAGGCTGTGGCTTCTCAGGTGGGACTTTTCTGTGTCACTGCAAGTAAACAGAAAAGAGAAAACAGAGCAAGCGCTCCCTTGGAAAAACCTGATGGATATTTTACAGGAACCACTAGGGTGGGGGTATATAGATGGACTCTCACCTAATCTGGTTGTGCTGTCTCCGCACAACCAGAGTGTACACTCTCCAGCTCCGCTCTGTTTCACTGTCCGCGTCCGCTTCCGCGTCTCCTCAATCACGTGGTGCGAGCGGTCATGTGTCCTTCACTTCCTCCTGTAATCATATTACTGATCAGGTCCGCAGCTCCAATACAACCCACAGCAAGTGGGAATCAATTCAGTGTAATATATGTTGTCCTTATAGGAGCGCTGGAGCACAAAAGGATTCGGTTCTCTAAGATTAAAAAGCTTTATTTGGCAACCACAACATGTTTCAATGACAGTATGTCGTCTTCATCAGGTGGATTTACATAATTGCATTCCTGGACATCTTAAAGAGGAAAAAATAAAATCGTTTGCGCCAAACTGTTATGGATCAATACATGGGGTCGGTTTATTAACCCCTCCGTTCACCTTCTCGAGTTGTGCAAGTCCGCACAACTGGATTAAACGCTCGTGCTGCTGGGCTCTCCTAGTTGAATATGAGCGGCAGGATGGAACCTGCACGTGCCCTCCGTATCTCTCTCTCTGCAAGTAACTGTTCCAAGGGAGTGGTGTAATGATGTCTGTCAAGGTCTTGCGGCCCAGAGCTGCTGGCTATCACACTTCCCAGCCGGGAAGAAAGTATATGCAGCTCCAAAAGATAATGTGATATAATGAGCGCTAAGGTACACACAAGGACTTGACCAGTGAATAGTTTACCTTTCAGCTTTAATCGACAAATAGATCCCTCTAGCCACAACGCGTTTCAACGCATATAGCGTCTTTCTCAAGTGAGAACTTGTGTGTACCTTAGCGCTCATTATATCACATTATCTTTTGGAGCTGCATGGACATCTTAAAGAGGACCTGTCACCAACCATGCATGATGATTTCATTACAGCACTGAATGCAGCATGTCAGAAGCAGGGATTGTGGACATGTAAAAGTTCCAGTCGGCGTGAAATGGTCACCGTCATCCTGCACCTTTTCCCTCCCTGTTTGTTCACCTCATGGATCTATAATTAATAAAGCTGCAACTGCACTTCACCCACCTGAGTGCCACTCTTTCTGCTACTTTTAAGTATCAAGCAATGGCGAGCACACTCGCTCATCATTATTAATAAACAGAGATTTATTGAGACAGAAATTCTGTACTTCATTTGTGGTTATTATTCATTGCGATCCAAAGGATATAGTCCATGAACCATAATGAATATCTACTATCAAGATCAATATCAGAACCTCAGGGGACACTATTTGCACCCTTAGAAAAATGGATCTGTTTTTCTAAAAAACGGATTGGTATGTGTGAACAAGGCCTTAGACTCCAGTCAAGGCTTGTTTGACTCTGCACTTTGTGTCATGGCATCTTCTGACTCTGTTCACACTATGGAGTCTGATATGCAACCTTGTGCTTCTTTGTCACTCAGCCAGAGCTACGGCGTCAGCTGTTGTGTGTTCACTAACCATGAGTCTTGTAGAAGTTAACTTTCTGATGGATGGTAGTTTGTTGCTGGAAGTTTTGGCTGCTTCTGTCCTATCACAGACATCTCCACCCTTAAAGTTTTGTGGAGTCCAGTCTCCTATGCCATTTATAGCTTTACCTTTGCTCCTGATATCCTTTGTGGTCCTGTGCTTGATGTAGAGAGGGAATCAGTGTAGGGCTGTACAGAAGCAGAGCCAGGGTGGTGACTCAGGCCTGTCCACCATCAGGAGTTCCCCTGAGATAGGAATAGTTTAGGGTTCCCTAACTTGAGGGGCAGATCAGGCAGCCCGATTTCCCTTTTCGCCATAGCATTCCTGACAACTCTTTTCAAATTAACTATGAAATTGAAGCCCTGCACTGACATTTAATACATATTAAGTGCATCTTTCTTACTGCATGTATCCTTGTTTCACAGCACAATACATATTTCACTCAGTTTAGGATGTGTTTTGGCCTGCCCACAGCCTTTTTTAACTGCAACAGTCTTTTTAAACCAATGACTTTTTTCATTAAAGTTATTCAAAACAAGGCACAATATGCACATTAGCCCCGGGTGGAGGTTCAGTCGATTCAAGCATAAACAAACATATGTCAAACAGGGGTGTGGGGGGATGGAAAGAGAGGGAAGGAAAAGGTTATGATGAGCAGGGTACAACTTTAAGTCCTCTCATGTGGGGTTTTTCCCTGACTACTGCTGATAATGGCAAATAAGTGCAAAGATTAAAGGGGAAAGGGGCACCCCTGACGCATGCCATTTGTGATCCTGAAGCAGGAGGATAAAAAACACGAAGCTCTGACTGAGGCCCAGGGAGAAGAATATAAGGCCATTATTGAATTCCTGATGGCACCCACTATACCAAATCGAAGTAGGACTTCGTCTAGGTACCCCCAGTGACCCTATCAAAGGCTTTTTCAGCATCCAAAGACAGAAGTGCACAGGGGTACCTCCTCCTCTCCGTCAACTCCAGGAGGTCAATAATTCTCCTTGTGCCATCGGTCGTCTGTCAGTCTAGCACGAATCCTACCTGGCCTAAACCGATCAAAAAGGGTAGGACCTGCATAAGGCAATCAGCTAAAAGCTTGGCCTACATTTTTACATCATAGTTGAGGAGTGCTATTGGACAGAAATTACCAGGGATTGTGGGGGAGTTACCCAGTTTTGGAAGTGTAGATATTATTGCCTCCAGGCCTTCCCTTTTAATTTCTCCTTCACGCTGCCAGAAAGTGAATAATTTTAAGAGATGTGGAGCTAGAAGACGGGCTAAGTTTGCGTTATATGGATACGAGAAACCGTCTGGTCCTGGGGCGTTTTTTTGGTGGAGCGTATTACATTAAGTATCTCCTGCCCTGAGAAAGGGGCATTTAGGATGTGCAATTGGACACTTTAGAGTACAGGGAGTTTGGCTTTAGCAAGAAATGTCATAATTGTTTCAGTCGAGGGTTGGGGGGTTTCTGGGGAGTTTTTTTAAATTGTATAGAGCTTCGTAGAAAGTCCTAGATTCTTCTGCTATTTGGATAGGGTTACGTATCTGGGTGCCACGAGTATTGAAGAGATGCATAATTTTAGAGCGTTCCTCTCGTTTTTTTAAATCGTCTTGCTAGGAGAGTTTCAGCCCTGACTCCCATTGCATAGAATTTGGCTTTGGATTTTTTTAAATTTTTTTCTGCATTGATGAGGAGTAGGGCTCGTAGCTCCTGCCTGGAGGCAATCAGATCAGTGAGGATCCTTCCAGAAGATGTGGTCTTATGCTGGGACTCCAGTAACTTAATCTTGGTGAAGAGGGATTGTATGGATGAGTTGTATTCACGTTTAGTTAGTGCTGCCAATTTAATAAGGACGCCACAGAACTCCCCAGGGCCAATCCCTTCAGGAATGCCAAGGACCCTGACATTGTTACTTCTAGATCGGTCTTCTAAATCCAGTGTTTTGGAGGTGACTTTATCCATCCTTTGCTGTAGTTGCTTATGGGAGCCCAATAATTCATTATAGGACCTCACTAGCTCTGCCATTTTGCTTTCCAGCTTAACTGTGCAGCTGCCAAGCTCTGCAACGTCCCCCCATAGGTCAGCCACCATCTCCCTCATGTAATTTTGTAAAGAGGCTCTCGGAGCTGCAAGGAGTTCCTTCATGGCCCCTATTGTAAGGGGAGCTTCTTGCTTATCAGAGTATCTCAGAAGCTAATGAGCCGCGCCTTGAAGCGCGGGCTGAGCGGGGAGAAGGAGGCGCCATGTTTGCTGGCGTAGCAGGGGACACACAGCCGCGGATGATATAGTCGGAGACCCACTTAGGAGAATGTAGTTTAGCAGGTCTGTATGTAAATAAACAGAAAAGGATGCGCAATGGGTGCACCTGTATAAACAATTTCTTTCCCTAACTAGTAAAAAGCTGCTCACCTTGGAGGGCTGTGCACTGCCCTGCACAGCCCTGGTAAATCACTTGAATTGTGGAGCTTAATCGCTCTCCCTGGAATCTCTGTGTGCTGCTGCCTGTGAGCTGCTTCCTCCGGCCCCAGCTCTGAACACGTGACCACTCAGACAGGAAAGGTCCTGTAGCTCCAAGCCTACCACCTGAGGAAGACTGCTGTGTCAGTGGAAACACGTTGTGGCTGTGAAGGAGAATAATAAAAAGCTAAGTTTTATCTATAATTCACCCTGCCTGCCTTTCCTGAGTGCTCCACAGACTGCTTTGCATTAATCATATGTTTAGCAGGTCTGAGCCTGCCCATCTGTTCACTGACCGTTCCGGAGCTAGGTGAGTGCAGTGTGAGGTCCCAGAGCCCTCCAGTAGTCTGTTTGTTGCCGCTTCTGTGCCTGCGATACTCGGAGCTCCCGAGCTAAGCAGCCTCCGCCACTGCGCCACGCCGCCTAACTGCAACAGTCTTGAAAAAAGCTGCAACAGTTAAAAGAGTCTGTGGGGAGGAAAAAATGTATTCTAAACTGATAGAAATATGTATTGTACTGTGAAACTAAAATACATGACATGATAAATAAGCCATGGAAATCTACAAAACTTGAGTGTGGGCTTTCTATTTTCTACTTTACTGGGAATTTCCCTTGCCACGAGCACCATGGAGGGATGGAGTGCTGACTGATTTGATTCCACTCTTTTCTCATTATTGTCATGGCTTCCATTTAAAAATGTATTTTCTGTCTTACTCTCGACTCCAATATAAATGGATCTTAAAAAATCCTGATGAAATCCATAAGTGGTTTGGATTGTGTTTCCTTCAGGGTTCGGTGTTTTTTGACAGCAAGAAAAGCTCAGCAGACTACACAAAACTTTCTTTAAAAAAATATCAGAAACTCAACAAAGAGCATGAGACACATTTGTGAACACAAGCTCACTCTATCTGATATGAGAAAGCTCCACAGAAGTCGATTGGATGTGATGATTACGCCATGCACATTTTAATAATGCCTGAACTTTTTAATAACTCTCTATATGAAGTGTAAAGTTACATTACTTAAGCTAAGTTCACATCTAGGTTGGTTTGTATTTGCATTGAATGTTAGTGCATTGAAACGCAATGAATTGCAAAACAAATGCAATAGTAACGCATTTGCAAACGCTCCCATTGTTTCCTATGGGCAAACGCAGTTTGCAGGCAACGTTTCCTGTGCGCTAGGGCAAACACATGCATTTGAATGCAACCGCAGTTTGCAATTGCATTTAGCATTGTGTTTGCCCGTAGGAAACAATGGGTGTGTTTGCAAATGCGTTAGTATTGTGTTTCAATACGCTAACTCAATGCAAGCACAATGCAAGGCAAACACAGACAACCCTAGATCTGAAAGGGGCCTTAGTTAACTGCAAGTAGTCCTTTTTATTTTATCAGTTTTTTGCCCAATAAATGCTGATTAAGCCAATTCAGTGCACCCACTAGGAATAAACATACAACCCTCTATCTCTGGAATGAGCATAATCAAATTCCTATCTTCTATTCTATAAGGCTTTGTTCGCACTATGAGTATTTGATTCATTATTGATTGGCTTCAGCATTTCTGCACCTTTTAGGTCAATTTGTTTTTCTTACATGTGTTTTATTGCACTTTGTCTCTTTCTTGGCTGGTCATATTTTAAACTAAGGTTCTTACGTTTTGATATTTAGAGATGGGCAAACCCTCAGATGTTTGGGTTTGGCGGACACAGCTGCACTTTTTGTAAAGTCCAGGTTCAGGACTGGACCTTACCTGAACTTGAGCTCAAACTCTCGAACTTAAAAGTTAGAAAATGCTGGCTGGGGGGCTTTAAAAATAACCAAATTGTTGAGTAAAAGAGCAGCATTATACATACTGAGGACCGCATGCTTGTACTTTCGGGCCACTCATTTACTTTACGATTATTTATTGCAGTCTGCCTCCAACAGTCAATCCCGCCCACTCCCTGTGACAGCATCTGATTGGCTGTTGCACCTCATCCCACTGTGTAGGCGTCTGTGAGTTGACATTGGTGTAGGAGTGTAAAAATAAATAAATAAATAAAAAAACAAATTTACATATGGCTTTATCCATAAAGAATTTTCCTCCAGGCTATTTGCGCTCCCGAATAACTTGTGTATACAAGCTATAGTATTATCCAATAGCCTGGAGGAAAATTCTTTATGAATATCTTTCCTATGATGACTCTGATCGACTTAAACAAAAGCCATCAGGGATCTGCAGCATACCGCTCAAAAACAAAGATCATCACTGGACATCCTGTGGTTCTAAGGGACCTATAAGCAAGTGATCAAGGTCTAACAAAGGTGAGTGCAACTAACACTTACCCATAATCTGACCATACACCTACATTTATATCGGTGTGCTTTCTGATTTTCTTTTCCCTCTCTCCTGCTGGACATATAGCTTTATCGTGTTTTTGATTCTCAGGACAGATAAAGCAGAGAGCTACGAGCTGCCACCCCCATCTGCCTGACTTTATCTTAGCTGGCAATCAAAGATACAGTGGGTCCATTTTAGTTTCTTAATTATTTTAAAAGATAATAAAAAAAGTGTGAGCTTTGCCCAATTATTGATTAACAGCAAAGATAAAGTGCTAATTCCTGTTGCTTTACCCGGCTTTTCCTGATGCTCTGGTGAGGTGGCTTTGGGGGATGGAAGGGCTTAATGTAATGACAACTGAGTATTTACAGCTGTCATTAAGCAAATATTTCACCTTTGTCAAGGAAAAAAGTCCACAGTCCCACCATTCATGCAGTTTATTAAGCCCTAGATTGATAATGTTCAGACTTCTTTGACACCAGCCTATTATCAATCCTATGAGTAAATAGTTAAAAAACACACAAGCAGAGAAACATCCTTTATTTAAAATACAACACACATACAACCCTCATATTCCCATTTATTAACCTTAAACATACCCTCTGACAGTAATCTACTGTGATATCCAGCAAAACAAACTATCCTGGTTCTGCTACATCCAGAGACTGCTGCAATAGAACAATTGTCATCTTGCTACAGTTGCTGGAATCACACTGACTCCTGCAGGAAAGCAGTGATGTCAGTGAGAAACTAAGGGCTCCCTGAGGCAGTCAGTAAAGTCAGGTGACCCTCTGCTGGATTGTGGAACATGTCAGCACAGCAATAAGGCAGGAAGTTTTACTGAGTTCACAGCACTAGTTTCCCATGCCTTGAACTTGAGTTGAACCTGCTACCCAATTGGTGGACAGTCTCCTACAATCTGGCAATCCAGCAGCAGGGTCACTTAATAAATTTTATTATTTCAGTCATGTGTTGATAACATTCATTTTTATTGCATTTTCACAGCAAAAAATCAGCTAAAAATTGATACATTTTTTACCTGTGGATTTTCCTTATTGATGTAATTTTATGCTCAAAATTCAGACAATAAAATTTAAGTACACGTGGAGCAAATTGACATGTTGCCTACTTCCATAATACACTGCAGGTCAGTTTTTGCAGCATATAAGAAGCACAGTGGGCATGGAATTTGTATATATCCCAGCCACTTTGCTGAATCTGTAGGATGCTTTAATTTTTACATTGTGAAAATATGCAGCATCGAAAACTAATCGCTGGAATTTATTCTTAGAACTGTGTAGGTAGAATACTGTGAATGGGCAGTGCAAAATATTTACTAATATATGTGGTAGTGGCCATGCCAGAGATAACAGAAGCAAGATTAAAAGGGTTTTCCAAAAATCACATTTATTCCCTATCCTGAAAATGGTGAATAACTTGTAGTTCACTGTGGATTTGAAGGTTGGATCCCCAGATAATCCAGAAAATGGGGGTCTGCTCCTCTTGGAACAGAGATGTGCATGTTAAACATCCACTCCATTCTTTATTAATGGCATAACTGGAAATAACCAAGTACGTCACTAAGCCTTGACTGACACTTCCACAGACAAATAAGGCTGAGCTTGTGTATACTGTATATGCTCAACTAGAGCACCATTGTGGAATCACTAGGGGTCTGACCATAGGATAGTAGTAAGCAGCACTCAGACGTCCTGACAATCCTTCCAAGCCATGAAAAAGGTCATTGCACTGAAACCATTGGTCAATGATAAAGATATATATTGCACCTCTGGTTTTGAAATAAACTTTATTTGCTGAGTGACGTGGTACTGTCTCTTTCTACTTGACACAGGAGAATGAATAACTTTGATTTTATGAAAACCTGCCTTAGGCTGGGGTTACACATAGAAATCCGTTTTTGGAAGTCCTTTTCATCACCAGTCCGTTTTTTTTGGGGTGCTTTTTGAGCCTCCTGCACTTCTGAACGTTTTTGGGACTTAGTCATTTTTTCATGAAAAACGCATATGCGTTAACGCATGCGTTAACGCAGATGCCTATATGTGCTATGCGTTAACGCATGCGTTTCCCATAGGGCCCCATGTTAAAAAAAACGCATGCGTTAACGCATGCGTTTTTTAACTGATGCCAAAAACGCTGTTTACTGCGTTTTTGGCTCAAAAACGGACAGGGCAATGTTTTGAGCTCCAGAGAAAAACGCACAGGGTGTTTATTACACCCAATGCGTTTTTCTGTCAGTTTTTGGACTTAGAAAAAAAAAATGACAAAACTGAAGCCAAAAACTGACTGAGGGCTTATGTGTAACCCCAGCCTTAGCCATGATCCACTAGTAGATAGAGAATTTGTCCCTTTGCCAAAGTAGTTGACCACAATTAACACCCACACATGATTTATTAATTATTATTAACTAGATGGATCCGCGATGCAAAACGGCGTTGATGTCACAATGAGGGAAGGCTCTGTGGTACTGAGGGTGGCTTTCTCTGCCCCTTGTGCCCTATCCCCTTGTGCGCTGTCTCTCTCCCTGTGGTTTCTCCCCCTGTGTGCTATGATGTCATAACACCCCACCATGATGTCATAATACCCATTGTGATGTCACAACACCCCACTTATGATGTCGCAATAACCTACTATGATGTCATAATTCCTCACTGTGATGTCATAATAGCCCATTGTGAAGTCATAATACCCCCTTGCGATACATGGACAATCGGACACAGGAGGCGATGACAGACACCACAAGTCAATTATATATACATATATATATATATATATATATATATAATGTTGTTTCAGCTCCTGAAAATCATATACAAAGTTTTTCCCATAGATTCTATACATACCTTTGGGTTGTCAGGTTTCCCTGGTTGTTTGTGTACTCTATTCATGATACTTAAAAAACTTGACTCAAAGGCAATAAATTCTAACATTTAAACTTTACAATAATAAATATCCATAATATAGGAATTCATTAAAACACTCACAGACCCATGTACAGGTAACATTGAAAAACAATGTCTACTAATTAGAAGCACTTACGTTTCTGCGCAGATATCGGCTTCTTTATTAGTCTTGCTACTTTATTCCCAATAAGTACTAACAGTAAACCAAAGAATGCACATTTCTCTTCTACCTTCGGGGAGCAGCACAATTAATATTTAATAAATGCTGTTATTTTGGTGTGGAGGGAGCGGCCTCGTTAATGTACAGCGGAACACCACTAATAAAAATTTAATCGGAATACAAATATCATGGTCAACCAAGGCAACATAAAAAAGCTGTGCAGACATGTAATAAACATTGAACTTGGCAGTGTACAATGGGTGAAGCGTGTGCGGAATTCATTTATTACAAATAGAACAATTTAATGTAACAATGAAATTAGATATTGTTGAGCCACAAAAGTATGAAAGAATTGTACAAAGGGTTAGAGATAATCTACTTCCTGGCTGTAAATAGCAGGGGAAAACCAGCTATTTAGTTTTTGTACTCATAGCTCAGAATGATTCTTTGTCTGTGAAATGGACAATAATTCCATCTCCGTCACATATATTCAGTTCTTAAAGGAAATCATTCACCAGGGGCAGAGACCCTGATTCCAATGATGTAGCACTTACTTGTCAGCTTGCTTCAGTTTTGGTGAAATCACTATTGTAGTTGCAGAAGAAGTACCAGTTCCTTGAATGCTGAGCTCTGTATAACCATACCCACACCACTGATTGGCAGCTTCTGTGTACATTATGCATAGGCAGAAAGCTGTCAATCAGTGGTGTGGGCAGGGTTATACATGGATATGGCAACTAGTCATATTTTAATAAACATATTGACATCTAATCTATTTAGTTATTCACTTTCTTACCGTAACTGACAACATAGGTAACTGGCAACATAGGTGTATAATAACGATGAAACAATCATGGGGGAGGTGATTGGTGGTATTTCATAAGCACACTGATGAGGTTTCCATAGAGCGTCAGTCACACAAGCAAGTCAAATGCAGAGTGTCTAAATGCAGCCTAATGGTCATGCCTATACTATCAGACCAGTCAAGCTGCCCAGCACTATATATATGCCCCATACAGGACAGACGCCCAAAGGGGCCAGCTACATTATGCATAAAGATAAAAAAGTGCAAAAAAATGATGAATGACAATGTGAGGTATTGGTAGATATTTTGGCCAAAATACGCAAGCTCGTAACTCATGTCAAGGGTCCCTAAACACTATATTCAGAAAAAGTCACAGTCACATAGGGCTAGGAGTCCCGAGCGAGACCTCCACCAGAAAGTCTGCGACAGCTGGCCTGGAGTATGTGCACAGGATTGAAGAGGCCAGAAAGGTACTAGAGAGGGAATACCTCTAGTAAGCTGACCCAGCTGAAGACCGGCAACCGGGACCGAAATTACACTGCTGAACTGTAAACCGTTAGGGTGTAAAATGAGAACGTTGCAATGAGTAAAATACCAGTCAAACTCAGGACTTTGTGTGAGAGACTTATTCTTGTGGTGATTAGCCGGGGCTCACCTGCACTGCGGAGCCACTGACTGCTTTTGTTGTACAGGCAAAGACAGCCTGCAGGAAAGGAGTAGGAGCGTCTAACTGGTCGGTAGGAGCCAGAACTCCTAATGGTTGGTAGGGGATCAAATACTTATTTTTCTCTTCAAAATGCAACTACATTTATATAATTTTAGACAATGTGATTTTCTTGAGATATTTTTGATATTCTATTTCTCACTGTTAAAATTAACAACTAAAGCCTGTTCATGTCTTTGTCAGTGGGCAAACTTACAACATCAGCAAGGGATCAAATAATTATTTCCTTCACTGTATACCACTACATGTATCTGATATGTCTTTGCCTCTGTGTAAAAACGATGCTGTGAAGACTAAGCTTTTTAACTGCTACCTATTGTATATATGTTACACCAGTTCCAACAGTAAAGTACACCTAACTGGGATCTTTCCTGTGTACTGCATACATTGGGGGTTCTCGGATCACTCTACAGTGTGTGACCTGAGTAATGGATACAAGAGTTAGCCAATAATACACACAAATCCAGAAGAACCCATCTCGGGTGTTTAGGGTAATAACAGGTCCCCACTTTGACACAAACATGTCATAAACTGGTGTAGCCAATGAGTCTAACATTCATTTCAGTAAAAGGAATGGCTAAGTATCATACAGATATAATAATATAATCAGTGACGTAACTTGAAGCTCATGGGCCCCCGATGTGCAACCTACAATGGGGCCCCCAATTATTGCAAATCTTTAATAGTATTAGTCATTTTCTATAGGCCAAAGGGACTTTTGGGGCCCCCTAGACTCCGGGGCCCGGGTGCGATCGCAACCCCTGCACCTGTTGTAGTTACGCCCATGAATATAATCCATGTCAGTTTTAATTAACAATACTAAGTTTATTACTTCACTCAAAGACTCATCTCTGTAGGACAAAAACAGAAGCAATTTAGATTCTGTCAATCAAGACTATTATGTATCGAAGGACAACTCCTTATTGTAGCGTCTCCTTATGAACTATTCTTTCACAATGGCGTATCTGACATTGTACTATATCCTATACTGTATACAACCAACCTTGAAC
>JARQOC010000004.1:102151851-102190493 GCA_033576535.1 Allobates femoralis
TGCAGCCGCATGGGCTCCTGTGGAGCCCATTATAACAATCCTCCTGCGGATTGCAAGCTGCTCTGAAAACTGCAGCCTGCATGATTTTTCACGCAGGCTGCAAATCTGGATCCGGTGTACATAATGGGCTCCTATGGGCTGTGGTTCCTAATCCGATTTGGAGCTTTTTAACAGCTCAAAACCGGATCAGGATCTGAATTTTTAAATGCAAATGTGACCCCAGCCTTACTGAGCTGGAGCTGTTTTGCAAAGAAGAATGGGCAACTATTTTAGTCTCTACATGTACAAAACTAGTAGGGCTATAAGCTTAAAGACGTGTAGCAGTATTTGCAGTGAAAGATGGTCTTTCAAAAATTTGACTCAGGAAGGCACATCACAATTTTAAGATTTATATTTTTAAATATCTAAGAAAGTATATAATTTTCTTTATACTTCACAAATACATGATACTTAGTATTGTTATATCACTAGTGATGAGCAAGTACACTATTTGTTACTCGCATGGATAGTAGGGTATTCGCCATACTTTGCGAGTGTTTTGGATCTAACTATACTAATAATAATTGAGTGAGCTGCCTAGCATGTTTGCTGACTGATTTTCAGCCAATAAACATGATGGGATTGATTGCCAGTCATAGTAATGTCATATTTATCTTTGATAATGGCTTACTGTGATTGGCAGGCGCAGTATAACCAAAGAAAAATAAAGACGCTCTAACCAAATGCGATGAGGTCTGAGGGGCTGGAAAAAGGCAGAGATGGATGATAAAGGGCTTAAACTGAATGGGAACACTCCAGGATGCTGGGCTTCAGGGCAGAGTCGCAAAGGCCACGGTCAGACTACCATTTTTAGCAGATGTCACGGACATCCGCTAAAAACTAAGTCATTTTTTTCAGCAGTGATGAAGTCCGTGACTTCTGCTAAAAACGGTAGTCTGACCCTGGCCATAGAAAAAATCCATATCTGAGACTGGCTAATAAAAGGAAAAGATTAACATGGGCAAAAGAACACAGACATTGCACAGAGGAAGATTGGAAAAAGTTTTATAGCCAGACGAATCAAAGTTTGAGGTGTTTGAATCACACAGAAGAACATTTGTGAGACACAGAACAACTGAAAAGATGCTGAAAGAGTGTCTGACGCTATCTGTGAAGCATGGTGGAGGTAATGTGATGGTCTGGGGTTGCTTTGATGCTGACAAAGTGGGAGATTTGTACAAGGTAAAAGGGATTTTGAATAAGGAAGGCTATCACTACATTTTGCAATGGCATGCCATACCCTGTGGACAGCGCTTGATTGGAGCCAATTTCATCCTACAACAGGACAATGACCCAAGGCACACCTCCAAATTATGCATGAACTATTTAGAGAAGAAGCAGGCAGCTGGTATACTATCTGTAATGGAGTGGCCAGTGCAGACACCAGATCTCAACCCCATTGAGCCGTTTTGGGAGCAACTTGACCGTATAATATGCAAAAAGTACCCATCAAGCCAATCCAATATGTGGGAGGAGCTTCAGGAAGCGTGGGGTGAAATGTCTCAAGATTACCTTAGCAAATTAACAGCTAGAATGCCAAAGATCTGCAATGCTGTAATTGCTGCAAAGGCAACATTCTTTGATGAAAGCAAAGTTTAAAATAGAAAATTATTATTTCAAATAAAATCATTATTTCTAACCTTGTCAATGTCTGGACTATATATTCTATTCATTTTGTGACTCATTTGATAAATAAAAGTATGAGTTTTCATGGAAAACACAAAATTGTCTGGGTGACACCAAACTTTTGAATGGTAGTGTAGATAGATACAGTAGATAGATATAAAATAGAAAAAGAGCAGCACGGCTGAAAAGACTGGGTGCAGATCTCTCCAAGCGTATATCCCATCCGCTTTCTTCCAATATTCATAAAAAAGGAAAGCAGCACTCCAAATAGTGTCCACACTGCCTTTATTCGGCCTTCAGGTGCCTAGGCTAGAAGGAAGGCTCATTAGCTTGAAACGTCGCACTATGCACCTGAAGGCTGAATAAAGGCAGTGTGGACACTATTTGGAGTGCTGCTTTCCTTTTTTATGAAGATAGATAGATAGATAGATAGATAGATAGATAGATAGATAGATAATGGGGCTGCCCATTAAGCTTCATGCATATTCACTGCACTGACCACAAAACAGCCAATCACAGATGCTCCCACTCTGTGAGAATGTCTATATTTGACTGTTGCAGTCAGACTGCATTTCCACAATGTGAACAGTGATTATGCTTAGTTAACATTCACATTAGTGTCTGGCAACCAACCTGTTGTCATAGTATGTTAAATTTAATACATAAAGTTGAGTGTATGTGTGTGTGTGGCAAGCGCTGCCCACTCCACATGACCACACCCACTCCACATCACCACATCCACTCCACATGGCCACACTTGCTCCATATAGCCCCACCCCACATAACCACACACATGTGTGTGACAAGCCCTACCCACTCCAGGTAACCATGCCCCACTCCACATAGCCACACCTTCACCTACTCCACACACCCACACCTCTCCATTGTGATGTAGATTGTGAATGTAGATTGTTAGCTTATAAAACTCCATGTCATGTCACTGCCTGATCATTCTGATCTTATGACTCATACGACTTATAAGAAAAGGAATGTGACTGGATGATTGTCGTTACACGCTAAGAGAAAATCTGTATTTTGCCTCAATGAGCAAGACTTACAGAAATGGAAGAAAGGGAGGCAAGAATTACAGAAATGAGTTCAGAAATCGAATAATGGAAGGCAAGAGCTACTTTCTCAAGCGCCACGGAAAAAAGGGAGGTAATAATTACAGAAATTAATGTATGTATGTATGCATGTCCACTAAAGGAATTTGCACCCTTGTATCTAAAATCACAAAATTTTGCGAATGAATGTATGTATTTATGTTAATTGAAGAAATGCGCACCATTGCACATCTACAATCACAAAATTTTATACACACACCCCATTTGACTCAGGATTTGTAGGGGTGTGTGGATTTGGTGGGGCAGATTTGGGGGGTGCAACTTAAGGGGACATTTTTTAGGAAGGTGGATGTGCAAGTTTGGGGAGGGTGTGGGGGGCAGGTATGAGTGTTAAGAGAAGTTTCTGTGTGGCGGTGGGGGGTGAGGGGTAGATTTGGGGGGAGCGTGGGTGGATGGGGTGGGTTAGGGGTAGGGGGTAGGCAGGATTGATACATATAGTGGATATACTATACACACACACAGACATACCCTCAGCTTATAACTAAGAACAATTAATTACTATGCCCGGGCAATGCCGGGCTCTACAGCTAGTAAATAAATAAAAAAAAAGCTTGGGGATTTGCAGTATTTTTCAGTGTAGCCCAGTGAAAGTGGACCACCCTCAGCTGTGTATTTTTACTTTGGCAGCCAACAAAAAATGTGTGGGCTCTGGCGTATTTTTAATTGCCAGCCAAGATAAAGCTAGGCAGCTGAGGGCTGGTATCCAATATAAAAGGGTTAATTCCAGCTTTGTATTTTCAGCTGGTATTAAGTCCTGAGATTCTTAATGTAATGGCAAGTTAGACCCGGCCATTAAGAAACTCAAAAAAATGGTTAAAAAAGACATCACACAGAGAAAAATCATTTTATTATAAATAAAAGCACAGAGACAGAGACACTTACTGACTCCATCTTTATTACCCCCTTGCCACCCTTGTACCCCTCCACGATCCTGGTCTTCTGTTTTACTGGACACATGCAGCTCTGCTAGATCAGAGACCACAGGGAGAAAGAACTTGTACATCTTCTCCCCGTGGTCTCTGATCACTGATCAGCATTGCCACAGTAACTGCTATTAGCGGTTACTATGGCAACGGTAGCCTCACCGCGTTTAGCAGTTACTATGGCAATGGTGATCTCATCATTTACTATACCACAGGGCTCAGCCTTCTCTACACTGATTCATAGTGCCTGGAGTCCAAACAGCGGGAATTTAATTTCAAGTTCCATTTTATTTTTGAGATTTGACATTTTATGACTTTTGAACCATTTACCACTTTACTACAGATAGTATGTTCTCAACCTCCAACCATTTGAACGCACAATGGTTAATTTAGGAAAAATATTGTAAACTGAGGAACCACTGTATTTAGGCTCGAGTTTTCCAGTCTTTTCTAGGGTACATTAGAGACCATTGCATTGCTAATTTTCACGAATACTGTAAAATTTGCCGACTGTGCATGTTCGAGTAGGTAGCGTTCTTCAATTATTTGAGTAAGGATACATAAACATGACCTCTTCTTGGGCCTAAGGCATTTTTCTTTAGTAAATGTATTAAATAGAAGCACTTTACAGTAAAATCACTGTTTCTAATATTGTTAGTGGTATTATATCTACCTGTTTATATGCACATACACCTAAATGAGTCTCCCGCTGCTGTAAACTGTCTGACTTTTGTTAGCTCTTGAATAATTCTTCATTTCCCCACAGTCCTTATGGTAATGTATGTTGTTTGTAAATTTTTATAGCTTGCAGTAAATCTAGGACAAGCATTGGAATAAAAAAAGCGCTTCTATTAACATTGATAGATTTCTGCATGGGAAAGAAAACAGGTTGAAGCGTCTCTCGTCACAACGATGACTATAAGACTGAAAGTCATAGAGAGAAGTGGCATGGCATGTATTTGGCCAAATGCCCGAATGACAAAACCAGTCTCCCATGTTTGTGAATACTGACTGGAACCTACTGATGAATTTCGTCTTTTATAGAAAAATAAGATAAAACTTAATATTAGCATAGCAAAGTTGCCAAAGTCCTTAGAATGTAAATTCTTTACTCTTCAGAGTTACAATCGCTGCTCGAATTAAATAATTCATGCACATTAAGCTTTAATTGGGGCATTAACAAATGCGTGAGTTAATAGCTGGATGTATTTATGCAGCTCATGTGGTTATGGAGTTTCTGGATAAAGAGAACCTAATGACACCTTCTTTTACTAATAGGTAAAAAGAATCTGCATAGGACTCCACTCTTGACAAGAGTTTGACAAGTGTCAACTTAATGTATCCGATTCTCTTGCATGGGATAATTGGAGCACACTGCAGGTGAAGATGGAGACAAACATTTCTCCATCCCTACCATTTTGTGAGTCTATAAAAATCAAACTGCACTCAGATTAATGCAGTGTGATGATATCCACCCACAGGTTTTAATAGATGTGCGACTACCGATATGCTGCCAAGCAAAGAATTCTGCAAATTTTTGATCATGAAACTAAAACCAGAACTGGAAATAAAGTGTAATCATGCAGTAGGTGAAAGTTCACATGAGCCCTATAATAGAAAACAACAACAAGGAAAAACGTGCAAATGCTCTAAAAATAAAAGTTAACTGCTATGGTGCAAACAAAAAAAATAAAAAAAAATAAATAAAAAATAATAAATATATTATGTTGATAAAAAAAAAATGCACAAGCCACCTCACTATGATAAGGTGACCGCATCGGGATGGTCCCTACCTAGCAATATTAAAACCTTACCTTATGTCTTGCGATGTGTACATGGCAAAGAATGAGTACAGTAAGTACTCCCATGTAATGGGTCCCAACAGAAAACACCAGTAATGGGAAACTATGCACAGTAAATAATGTCCAGCTCATCAGGCATGTCACATCCCAAATTGCAATGATTGTCATGTTTTGTTGCAGTCATTGAATCTGAGGTCTGTCCTGCCTAATGAGTAGGACATTATTTAATGTGTATAGCTGCCCATTGCTGGTGTTCTCTGTTGGGACCCAGGCCTACTTATTCTTTGCCATGTACACATCACAGGACATAAGGTAAGGTTTTAATACTGCTAGGTAGGGCCCGTCCAGATGAGGTCACCTTATCGCTGTGGGACGGCTTGTGCAATTTTTTTAATCAAATTAATGTCACCAAGTACCCCATTTATTATTTTTTTGAACCATAGCATTTTACTTTTATTTATTTTTAGAGTATTTGCTCATTTTTTCCTTGTTGACATTTTTGATCATGTCACAACTGCATGAGAAAAAGTTATGCTGATCATCACTGCGTGTTAGTATAAGATTAAACAGAGCGCTCTTTGATATAACATTTGATAGTGCTCATTCAGTGTATATGCTCGTGTGAGCACAGCTTCTGTTTACAAGTTATACAAGCACATTGTTGAACTCAGTTGCTCTGTTGAGGCCTTCCTTCCTTCCTGGTGCTGAGATTTTAAGACGTCCACGTTCAGCTTTATAATAAGTCACGGTTAGACTTTGATGGAGGATTTTGCAATTAACAAAGTCTGTTGGAGATTAACGAAGGGGGCTTGTTTAGAAGAGATTGGTAAAAACAAAAATGCTGCAAATTATGAAAGATGGAATTAACAATTCTCTTTTCCTATATGATATAATTACTACTTCATTTGTGGTTTGATATGAAAAGAAAAATAAATATACAAATATTATGGAAAATTAAGCTCCAATAATCTCTTCCATATGAAAGAAAAACCAATTTATTAAAATAAAAAATAAAAGACTTATGAAAGCTTAATTTGTATAGAAAGCGATTTGAGGTTAATTTAAGCACCTGACTCAAAGCCACAGCCTGTATTAGATTAGGATTTGGAGGTGAGGGTAGAATTGTCGAGCTACGTTCCCACAATGAGTATCTGCTGTATATTTTCTGCTGCATATATAAAATTGTAATGTATAAGACTGCCTGCTCAGGATCTGGAGGCACTGTGTGTTGGACTCAGTGTCTCCGGACTTACAGGAACACGCCGGTGAACGCAGCCGCCCTGTACTCACCATCTGCAGAGGGTGCAGGGCGGCTTCTCCCAGTCTCCTCCCGATAGGGACCGCTTCCGACTCCGCAGCTTGAAATAAACATGCTGCAGGATGTGGAAGTCCGGAAATCTGCACCGCAGCTGAAAACATGTTGCGGTCGGGAGAAGCATACTGGGCATGGGATTTCTTTAAACGCCATCCACTTTGCTGGTACTGCACAAAGCAACATTTTGGATACAGCGGCAATACACTGCATCCAAAACGGTGCAATTCCTGATCGTGAGCACACACCCTTATACTTTCAGCAAGACTGATGGAATTTTGGTAAAGGGCCCGTTACACGCTTCAATGTCCCAGCGATCTGACCAACGATCCGACTTGGCCTGGATTGCTTGAACGTCGTTCCTTGATCGCTAGAGAGGTGTCACACGTTCAGATATATTGAATACAAATATGGATACAAAGTTGCACACTCCTTTAGATGTTTTTGATGCAAGGTTTATTATGAACAGTTAATGACCACAGATATATTGAATGACGCACCACGATTCCTCGACAAGCGAACGATACTTCCAGCCATTTGGTCGCCTACATGCTTCTGTTATGAATGGGTGAAGTCGTAAACGAGATCGTTGGAAAGGTGTCACACACAACGATTATGCAGGTTGAATGAACGACAAACGACAGATTTATGGATATGTTTATAAATCTCCGATCAACAATCTTACAACTTATCGTTGGTCGTATCTACATGTCACGCGCAACGACATCGTTACGACGTCGCAGGACCGCCCCAAAAGCCGTGACGTACCAACAATATCGTTAACGATATCGTAGCATGTAACGGGCCCTTTAGTCTCATGGCCAATGTGCTATTTTTTAGCTGTTGAAATTAACCTGAAGTGCGTTTTGTAACTAGCTTCAATTAGCTAAATGGTGCAGAAATGCTGCAAATAATCAGCATTATAAAAAAATGCACACAATACTCAAAATGGGAGATTAGCCTTGAAGGATTTTGTGGGAACAGGAAGGTTTAGGTTCTGAGCCCATGATGAGTTTTTGACGCTGAGGTAGTTATAGGAGATGCCTTACGACATACTGGCATGTTACAGAAAAATGGTGGCTTGAGTGCATGAGAATCTGAGATTTCCACTTTCCACTTTGATGCATTTTGTGCCATACCATCCTGTCTGAATTTTGCAATATGGAATACAGACCAGCTTTTGCAAACAGTGTCCTTTTTATACTAGGTCAAACTGGTGAGGAGGCGTAGCAAGTAACACATTCTCTGTTACTTCTTTACAATAAACCGTCTCTTTTCCGAGGGTTACCGATAACATATTTTGCGCGATTACAAAGACAACAAATGAGTAAAGGAACAGTTAAATTGCCTGCACCTTCTTAGATATAGGACCACAAGGGTGCATGTGTGTGGCTATGGCCACTATACCCCAGTGGCTTGTTTTGCCTTAGGGCTCCTTGTGGAGCTCTTACTCTTTCCCTATGTCCTCAGCCAGGTGCTCCCTTTTACCTCTAAGATCCTTTTTGTCTGGGCAACATAGATACACACTTCTAACTTTACTTGGAGGAGTCCCCTACTTGCTTGCAATGCTCTGTCTGCCTCTGTAATAGTTAGGTTTTCATAATATTCTTCATTGCTCGAGCCTGTTCTTCTTACCCACTGCTCCCCTATTCTTGCTCTTATGCCCACCTGGTCAATCCTAACTGCCATCAAGAGGAACATTCTCATACATACTGGTCCCTAACAGTCCTCCCCACTATGGGCTGGCCCTCAATTAGCCCTGTATTGTGTGGCCTAAACACCTGCTGCCTGGGAGGTGAAAAATATAAATACTGGCATTTATTAAAAAGAAAAAACATTACACATTGATATAATTGGTGTCTTCATGGGGGAAATTCAGCCTATCCACCTCCTTACACATGTTTCTAATCTGCAATATCTTGAAGGAAACCTGTCACCCCCCTTTGGTTATTTTAAACTGTGCCCACTAGCTTACACGTAATGTAAATGGGGTTCTAATATCCCCTCTATGTGCCCCCTCCTACCTGAGATATGAACTAATATTCTGTCCAGCGCTGCCTCCTATTGAGTCCGGGAGGCTGCTATATGGTGCAGATGTATAAAGTCCTCGCCGCTCCCCTGGCTGCAAAACCAGCCCTGCAATTTGAAAATTCTCATCCCTCCTCTGGCCGGCGCTTGAATGACAGGCGCACTCGCGCCTGCGCAGTGGAGCTGCTGGAGCAGGTGACCATGCTCCTCCACTGAAGTCCGGAACTCTATCGAGACTTTACAAATCTCCTGAGATGTCGACACTATCTTCAATAGAGGAGCACGGTCACCTGCTCCAGCGGCTCCAGTGCGCAGGCTTGAGTGCTCTGGTCACACAAGCACCAGCCAGAGGAGGGGCAGGAATTTTCAATTTTCAGGGCGGGCTTTGCAGCCAGGGGGGCGGCGAGGACATTATACATCTGGACCAAATAGCATGCCTCCCAGACTTAATAGGTGGCAGCGCTGGACAGAATATAAGTTCATATCTCAGGTAAGAGGGGCACATTGAGGGGTTACTAGAACCACATTTACATTAAATATAAGGTGTTGGGCACAGTTTAAAATAATCAAAGGGGGTGATAGGTTCCCTTTAACTTCTCTTGCGGGTACATCAAGTTTTATTTCATGTGCAGATTTTTCCAATAGACTTGTATTGGACAGGTAAAAATAACAAGCATTTTAGTGCATTTCAACAGTGGAAACACATCAAAGCCACACGTAATCTGCAAATGAATATCAATAAAGTTTTGTCACAACCAAATGCCAGAAACTATCAAAACAATGTATCTTTATTTACAAAAAAAGAGACAACCAAATGCAGCATCATAAAACGAATAGAAATGCATGTAATTTACATGATAGGTGCAGAAAGTCTACAAGATTAAAAAGTCGCCAAAAGCTCATTGTAGGAACGCAGCCTACAGTTACACCAATTAAAAACGTTTTCTAACGGATTGATGCTTACTTATTATACATAAGGATTATGAATAAGGTGAATATTTTGAGAGAAGAAATTCACAGTAAAATTCTGTTAATATTATATGACATATTGATGATATTGATGATGAAATATTCTGGAAAAAAATGTACCATAATACATTTAGAAGATGGGTGTCTTTTAGTGATGATTGAATCTTTTGAACTTCAAATTAACCAGCTACAGCTTATTTTTCCCAAAAGTGAGTCTTGAATCATAGGTACTCTGATTGTTCTGGAAAGATATGTATAGCATTCTGAGATCAGAGGTCTTCCAGGACTTTATTGAGCCCCTTTTAATCTCTTTATCGCATGTGCAGCATTAGTAATGTCAAAGTAAGCTCAATATAGATTGTTGAATGGTAATCAGGCAGTAACTAGCAGCCCATATAACACAGTGCTACAGATATTTCATGATTTTTACAATTAGAAACAAAAGTCCAAAAATTATCCCTTGCTCTTCTTAATCATCTGTACAGAAAGTTGACAGCAACTAACAGTTTATAGAAAATGGCAGTTGGAAGACTGGATAAAAATGGAAAGTAGGAAAACTATCGGGTGAGTGCAATACTGTGTCCAGTTCTGGGCACCACATTTTAAGAAAGACATTAACAAACTGGAGCAAGTTCAGAGGGAGTGACCAGAATAGTGACCGGTCTGCAAACCATGTGCTATGAGGAACGGTTGCAGGATTTGAGAATGCTTAGGTTGCAAAAAAGAAGACTGAGAGGAGACTGTGGCAATGTTTACACTTTAAGCACTGGGGAACACTCGCTTAGCAGCAGGATTTAAGGCATATACAGTAGCAACGGTTTCTATTTAAAAGTTAATCAGGTTTATTCCAGACTTCATAAACCACATCGGATAACATAAACAGGAGCCTTCCTTCAGTCTTATAACATGAATGTCCATATAATACATCAGGGGTGAAAATATTATTGGTGCAACCTGTGCAGCTGCACAAAGGCCCAAGAGGTAAAGGGGCCCATTTCCACCTCTAAAGTAGGTATACTTCTGCATTATTATGAGTTATTGGACTGCAATGGGCCCAACTGTTTTCACACCGGGGCCCTTTTCCATCTGTGTCCGCCAGGGTAATACATTGTGCATTTATCTCTCTCAATGTACATATTCACACACAAATCTCAATGGGTATATGCCGTCATTGGAGTACTCACAAAGACCATTCCCCACCTTCAGTCATGCTAGGGTCAGACCTGCGTAAGGCCTCAGGCTGATGAATCCATTAGAAACTTAGGTTTAGGTTTTGGCAGCCTGAGCGCATAGCGTTATCGTCATGAGGGCTGACGCAGGTCTGACCCTAGCCTCAGGGAACACACAGTTTACAGGCCGTCTAATTCCTCCTTTGACTTGGACCGCATTCACACACTGACTTTCTGTAAGTCGCTCCCAGGTCCACCCTCAGGGCTCCCCTGTCTCCACTTGAAACTGGTGGCAGTCCCTCTGTGTCTGGTCTCCACTGCATCTCACAGCTTTACTCCACTCTCACCATAGACAGACAGTACATGAACCATTGTCTGCTCAGAGGTATGGGCAGCATTCACACACTGAACTCTCTTCAGCCGCTCCCAGCAACCTCGCGCAGAAATGCTCAGGCAGCACCTCTCACAGAGGCTATGTCACACACTAAAGCTGCCTGGCTCTACTCACACTGCATGCCCTACTGTCTCTCTCATTCAGTCTGCCTCATGTTCTCAAACAAATCCCTTAACATAGTATGAGCTACACCCACAACTCCAGCAAGTTGCAAGCTTAACCATTGCAATGCTGTTAAGCTGACTGTGGCACCACACACAGCAAAACGAACAAAGGAACTGGACCGTGGATCAGCACTGATCACACAATGAAACAGATTAAGAACACGGTTATTGTGCAATGATGGCTTTTATCCTAATCCTTCATTGCACGATAACCGTGGTCTTAACCTGTTTCATTGTGTGAATCCAGGAAACATTGTCTGTTTCCTTTGTTCGTTTTGGCCACCACTATTGTAAGTGGAGTGTGGATCCTGCGGCAGTGATTACATACCTTCATACCGGTTGTGGGTGACACAACCCTCCCAGGTGAGCAGTGACAATTGTTCATGCAACATAATTGTTGTAAAGTTAAAACCCTATTGCACTTTCTCTCCTCTTTTCACAGTTCATTACCACACACAGCAAGACGTTCATTTTGACATTGCAGCAGACTTCTGCCTGCGCGAAACAAACCGGCCATCTATAATGCAGCTGGTCACTACATCACAAGACTTAATAGCGGTCTAGAAGTAATTTAAGGGCTGTCACACTGTAGAGGGATCTGCTTTATTCTCATTTGCCCAAGTAAAGACTAGAAGCAAGAAGCTGAAACTAAATGGGAGAAGACACAGATTAGATATTAGAAAAACACTTTTTGACAGTGCGGGTGATCAATGAGTGGAATAGGTGGCCACGAGAGGTGATGAGTTCTCCTTCAATAGAAGTCTTCACACAGAGGCTGGACAGACATCTGTCTGGGATGATTTAGTGAATCCTGCTTTGAGCAGGGGGTTGGGTCAGATGAACCAGGAGGTCCCTTCCAACTCTACCATACTATCATTCCATGATTATATTAAATGAAAATATTTATGCTCACCTTTTATAAGTTTAGTTAAGAATAGATGTACAAAATGTATCTGATATTGCCCTAACCCCTAGTTTGGAAGCGCCAAAAAAATGTTGAACACTGCAGTTAATCCATATGTCCTTGTATTATTAAAATGTATTGATTAAATATGAGTAAGGGCCTTTTTTGTGGCCTGAAACACATAAATGAATGTTTTATGGACCTAATAAAAATATGACCTGAAACAATATATCCTCCTGTTATCTAATGCTGGCTGCTGGTCATCCTCTTCCTTACATTTGTCTTGTGATACCCTGGGAGTTGGCCTGGAACTACCTCCGTTCACCGCACCCATCCATCCTGGATACTCTGCACTCTGTATTCTGGAGTCACTGTTCACTTTGTCACTGATAAAGATTTTTTAATCGAAATGCGCCTGACGGGGCGTGTCTTAGCCACCTAGATGCATTTTAATCTTTATGTTGTGATTTACAAACTAATTTAAAACATTTTTCATCGGTGCCAGCTTTTCCTCATTATATTCCTGACTTGGGCGGTGGCCGGCCGCCAGCTGAGGCACCTGACCGGATCTTCTGAGAAGGAGGGGTGAGCTTATTCTCATTCCCTGGTCCCACTGAACTTGTTCACTTTGTAACAGGACACTATTGCGCTACCCGGCTCATGCTCAATGGAGTCATCATTGACCTGAAAATATGATGCTTTGTTAAGTTCACTGATCGGCGCATGCTCAATAAGAGCACGATTCATATAAAGATTGGTGCTTGAATGGATTTATTTTACCTTCTTTGGAAACAAATATACAGCAAGAAAGCTGGCTTTGCATGAGTGAATTCCATAGGTAAGAAAACCTGAGTGCAGATGATTAACTCTACTGTGATCATGCCATACACTGAAGTGTATCAATAATAATAATATTATTATTATTATTATATTATATGGGACATCAGGAGACATAATTACTATATACTGAAGGGTAAGAAGTTGTTATTATTAATATATATATACATATATATACAGGGTGGTCCATCTATATGGATGCACCTAACTGCATGGATGCTGAGTTATCTATAATTATTTTACTTTGTTCTTTATTTCCTACAGCCTAAAGGCCCCATTACACTTAGCGACGCACCAGCGATCCCGACAACGATACGACCTAGTAAGGCTCGCGGGAACATCGCTATAGGGTTCCTCGTAAGATGTAAAACAGTCAGATCTCACCAGTGACGCAGCAACAATACCATGGTCGTTGGGACTCTGCGTCTCAGACCTGTGGTATTGAGGTCGTTGATCATTATCCCTGTCAAACACACTGAAGCTGCTGCCCAGCGGGAGCTGGATGATCAAAAAATATTCAAAGACATTCCAACACGATTGGCAATCTCACAGCAGGGGCCTACTCACTGCTACGTGTCACACATAGCGAGATTGCTGGCGAGGTTGCTGTTGCATCACAAAAACTGTGACGTATCAGCGATCTTGCTAGCGATCTCGCTTAGTGTGAAGTACCCCTTACCCGTCTCATTATTTTCACCAATGGGAAGTAAGGGGGTGACAAGGAATTCAAGGATTCATCTTCCTCATGTATAGTCAAATCAAGAAGTCTGTTTGCTATCATTTCAATTTCATTGGCTTGTGATAGTAATAGATCTAAAGGGGTTCCCTGGCATTCAGTATTAAGATCCCAGTATTAAGATCCTTTAGTATATCTCTTTTTATTTGATCAAGTTGCAACTTGACCAATTCTACATGTTCTTCCATAGTTTTAAATTTCGGTCTACCACTCTCCTTAGTTTTTTTTTCATTATTGTTCCTTTTGTTCTCATTACCTTTAGGTGCTGTTGATAGGGATGCCAAATTGATTTTTTTCTTTATTATTACTCTTTTTGTTCTCATTAGCTATAGATGCTGTTGATAGGGATTGATAGCACATTCAGATCCATTTACATTCCTATCCACATTTTCTACAACCTCTAAAGAGGGACCTACTCATGTATGTAAAGTGCTATGGAATTAATAGCGCTATATAAATGAATAAATATTATTATATTATTATTATTACAGGGATATCACTACCATTATTCGCTGCAGTGCCTTTTTGGTCTATACTTTTTATACTTGTCTGAAAAGGTTTTTTGTTGGAATTTATTGTTTTGATCGACAGGAAAAGAGGGGAGGACTCAATACCCATATTGATATTAAATGGATTAAGAGGGTTTGGTAATATTGTTGTTTTAGGTGGTCCTGGTATCTCAGTGCCATCTTTTTTTGCCTTTTTGTAATCATTCCTATCTCTTTACAATTTTCTTGACTTTCTAGAAATTATTTCCTGTTCAAGTTTCAAAATTCTGGCAGCGATGTCAGAATTTAATTTATTAAAATCAGGATGAGTGCTATAGGGAAGTATTTCGGAAGACAAAGAAGTAATTCTATCAACAATCCCATGTCAAACAGTTACTCTTTTCACAAACATCCTAAAAGATTATGCATACACTCCTTTAAAATGCTCTCCCATTCAGTTGTGAAAGTTTTGTCCTGTGGGAATGGGGAGCTGTGATTAATCCTTAAACCCCTAGGGCGCAATTTCTCATCCATATAAATGTAGAGAAAGTGTGAATCTAGTTGATAATGTAATTCATCTTTTAAAAGGCCCTCAAATTTATTAAACTTTTTCTTTAGGGTCAAAGTCTACTCTTCCGAGAAAATGGGGACCCCTCCCCTTGTCATTACTTTCTTCATACAAACTTCCCAAACCTATACTCGGTATGATCTGCGGTAGGCATTCGCCCAAAATGTGCCAATGTTTCATTATAATTTTACTGATTTCTTTTGATTCTTCCCCATATTTCATGACTAAGGGCAGTCGTTTGGGGGTGTTTTTTGACATTTTCCTCTTTGGTTATTTTTGTCCCTATCCTCTAATGCTTTTATCTTTTGCTGTTCTAAAATGTTTTTAGGGTAACCCCTTTGTTTAAACTTGTTAAGCAGCATATCTATTTTCCAGCTACTTCCATCTCCTCACTGATAATTCTCTCCACCCTTTTGATCTGACCATAGGGAATTGAGTTTTTCATCCTATGAACATGATGGCTTTTATAATTGAGTAGTTGGTTTCTATCCGTGATTTTCACAAATAAGGTGGTCTGTAGCTTCCTACCCTTACGTGATACTATGATATCTAAGATTTGCATTTCTTTAGGTTTTACTATCATAGTTAATTTAATTGTATCATCCACTTCATTCATATATTCATGGAAGGATTGCATTTGTGCCATAGTACCGATTTACAGCAGAAATATATTGTCCATGTATCTCCACCACCTCATTACCATACTGTGGTGGTGGGACACGTAGCCGTACCTCTCCTCCATCACCTCCATGACCGTATTTGCACATGCACATGCCATTGGAGCCCCCATAGCTGTCCCTCTTAATTGCATATAGTAAGTGTCCCCAAACATGAAATAGTTTTGTTTAAGTACTATTTCCAGCAACTCAATGATAAATTGTTTCGTTTCCTCAGAGTAACTTGTGTTTCTCAATTTGCATGAAATGGCTTCAATACCCCTATTGTCATCAATGGATGTGCAAAGGGATGTCACATCAAAAGACACCAACAATACCTCTCCCTCCAGTTCAACTCCTTTGAATTTATTTAGAAAATCCCTGTGTCCTTAATATAGGAATCTGCAGAATATGCAAAGGGGACCAACATCTTATCAAGAAATATACCGATATTACTGAATATTGAACTAATGCCAGCCACTATAGCCCTCCCTGGAGGATCTATTAAGGATTTGTGGATTTTTGGTATCAAATATATTACGGGAGTGATTAGTTTTTTTATACACAATAACTATGTCAAATCATTATCCACAATACCCCCTAACTTTGCTTGTTCTACCAATTCTGTTATACTCCTATGTATCTCTAATTTAGGGTCTCCATCTAACCTTCCATATATCATCTCATCATTAAGCTGTCTCATCATTTCCTTTAAATAGGTCTCCTTGTCCACTCCCCCTTAATCTGCGGCTTTATTCACCAGGTTATTGTCATGGACAAGTTCTTGTGGGGCCTCATATTCTTCTTTTGTTATATTTGGGTTACTCAAATCTTTCTTTGTCTTTAACTTTATCTGTTCAGTATCCCGTGTTACAGCTAAAACATAGGCTTCAATGGCCAGCACAAACTCACTTCTTTTTTGAATATATAAGTTCCTCATGTCTATTTCACTGGTTCTCTTCCTAGCCCCCACCTATTTCTTATGAAACTAGTGTTTTAATTTAATGCTTCGTAAAAATTTGTACATATCCACTTCTATATTAATCCAGTCACCATGGGTAGCTACACAATAACTCATTCCTTTCTCTAACACATTAGATTGATGAGAGGTTAGGTTCTTACTGGAGACATTTACAATCAAACTTGATCCTTCTTCTTGGCTTGTCGTTGCGGTTGGGGTTTCCCTCTGTCTTTCTTCTTTCTTTTGGTTCCTCCGGTGATGTTTGCCTCCTATACTAATGGTGGTTCTTCTGGATCTACGTAAAAAAGAGTCAGTATGCTTTTAATCCCAATTAACATTCTCACGATTACCCTGCTTGGCCCTATATCAACCTCTTTTTCTCCATCCTCCTTGGCCATCTTTTTGCCAGTTATATATTTGACCCATTCTGTTATCCTCCATATCACGCTCCCACTTTTGTCTCTTAGTTTCTTCTAAGTCTTTTCTCAATTTATCCACCTTTCCTGTCACAGTAACCATTTGCTTAACATTTCTTCTCCCAATAAAGATTCTAACAGTGCCTCTGTGTCTTTTAAATCCTTACGCAATTTAGCTGCCTCCTCTTGCAAAAATTCCATGTTTAAAAGTATGGTATCTAATGCATAACGGTCCGATATTTGTATAAACTTGTTGCAAAAATTCACATTGCCCAAAAATAATGTAGGTCTTACACTGGAGTGCAAACCACTTGGGATGTGCTTGGCTCTATAGTACCATGCCAAAGTGATGAGATGTAACTCAATGGACAACAATTTCCTATGGTCATTTTCATACTTGCTTTTCTTATTTATGAGCGATGGAATATTCAGGAACTCTGTGTCTCCCTCAGCTCTCCTCAGGATGCGCTCTTCATCATGCACTGTGTAACTCCTCAATACTGGTTCCATTATGTTCACAAGGCTGTGCAACAAATCTCAATAGAAGATTATATATAGAAAAAACAAAGAAGCACAACCATTTCCATAGAGTGCAACAATCAGTTAGGGCAATGTTTCTATTTGCCAAGTTATACAAACCAAAAAAAACCTGCAGCACTCTGTCTTTGAGGTGTATGATGCCTTTATTTGGCCTTCAGGATGAGATGGCAATATTTGGGTTTCAATGAACCTTCCTCCAGCACTTATGCATTTGTTGGCTGGGCTTTTTATACAACCTCACTTACAATTACAGCATTAATTTACAAAATTTTTACAATAGTGAAAAAAGTACATATTCATTAGCATTATTGATATCTATAATCCAGTGCTTTTACTTTTTCTTTCCCATTTCATGTGCTCAATTTTTCAATACTATAGTTGCAGATCTCAATATCTCTTTAAATCTCGTAATTACCACTAATTAGAAGCTCTCCTCCACCTGTGTGCAGTATTATAATGTAATACCTGAGTGTAAACACTCGCTCTTGTCCCACTGTATGCGCTGTTACTGGTGTCCCGGAAGTTAATTCTGCGCATGCCCAGAACCTCAATGTTGTTGCAGATTGCTTCGGGAACTCAGGAAGTAGCACAGCGGCCATCTTAGAACTCTGGCGCATGCAGAATATATGACCCGGTCCCTCCAAACCCTAATGTTTCTACTGGGCATGCTCAGTTATTCATTAACAATTATCGGCGTCCCAAGCATATAACAAGGTGCTAAGTGCATTCTGTTTACTTGAATAATTGATAATAAATTTATCTCTTTGTTACCTGATGCATTACTGCCATATGAGACTTAGCGGAGTGAGCCAAAGCAAAGTTAGATGTGGGCTTGATAGTCCGGGGGTTATTTTACCCTCTCTCCCCCATTTTTAAAAATATTTGTTAATCACATGTATAGCATTAATAAACTACAGTTTTCGCATCTATCATGAAATTAAAAAGTTTTATTTATGAACCTCAGATAAGGTGCTAGCAAAAAATGAGGGGGTAGCACTATTAGTTAACAATGAGGCTGTCAAGAGAGCCTGTAAGGGTTTGGTAACACCGTAGACCCTTTGAAGTCCAGAAGAGCGTCTAGCAATAGTGGCCTCCATATGGAACTTTTGGTGACAAAAAGTCCATCTATAGTAGATGGGGTATTTGGTAACCCAGGGAGAGGGGTAAAATAACCCCAGGACTATCATGCCCACTTCTAACTTTCCTTTGGATTGCTCTGCTAAGTCTCATACTGTCACGCTTGGGAGGTTAGGGAATCAGGTAACTTGATGGTGTGACGGACAAAGGAGGTCAGGAGAGCCTAATCTGACCCTTTTGCTGGGGTCCCTGGCTCACCCTGATTTCGGAGGTACCTCTGATGGTGAGGAGTTTTGAGCCGCCACCCTTTAACCTAAGCTCCTGATTAGTCCTAAGCTGAGTGCCCCTACCTCCACCCAAGGGTCGAGGATTGCAGCTTCTCCCATGGCAATAGAACTCCAGGAGAGGCTTCAGCACAGCAGCAATACGTCTTCTCAGATCAATGACAAAGAGCCAACTAACTCTATAAATGGCATCTGACAGAGGAGAGGGAAGGCTATTTAAAGCCAGGGGGAGGGGATTCTCTGTCAGTCACACTTCAACCACTCAACCATCATCTAAACATAATAGGGAGTGCAGCTCTAGGGCACAACACAGGAGTCAAGACCTTCACACCAATACCTCATGCATCCCTTAAAGGAAAACAACACATACAACAGCATCTGGCAATGTCAGCGCAAACTAAATGCGTCACAGTACCCCTTCCTTTAAGAGAGGCCTCTGGACTCGACAACAGATACATTCAAAAAAAGTCCACATCCCCTAAGCGATGAGATATGAAAGACATTACAGGTTGCCAAAACTGGGGGTAGGTCAAGTCGGTACAGTAAAGGTTTGCAAATGGTCGATATCCGAAACAGTCTTACAACCCCAGAACTAGGAGCCCCAGGAGCACACCTCTGCCTGACGTGCTTGGACAACACCCACATATACTCATTCACACTCAGTTCTGGACCTATACGTTTATTTCCACACATGCACACACAGTCAGAGGGTGACAGTTTATAATGGTGAGGGAATCAGGTAACTTCATGGTGGCCAAGCTTTGAATGGCAGAGGCTGCTTAGAGCAGGAGCTCCAGGAGAGATCGGCTTTAACTCGGCACAACAAGGTGAAAAACCGCTCTGGGAAGCCCTAAATAAGTTACCTGGTGACCTGAGGACACAGTGATTCCAATGGTGCATGGCAAGTCAGCAAGGAAGAGATCTCCAAGGAAGGTGACTGCACATTTCTCCAGAGACCAGGTATTGAATACAGCCTCCAATATTTCTGCAGCTCCTCACTCCCCAGCTCTTTCTTCCTGCTCTTCACGTGACAGTCTCAGGAGGTGGGGAGGAAGCTCAGACAGATATTCCCCTCACACAGAAAACAATAGAGGCTTTGCTTAAGGCCTTCAGGCAAGAACTCCAGGTTGATCTTAAAAGAATGCTAGCTGACTACAAGGCAGAGATCAGGGGAGAATTACATGATCAGGGATCTAAAATAGATCATCTGAAGCAGAAGCTGGCAGAATTTACTAAATCTCATAATGAACTAATAGATGCTAATGAGGCTTTAGAAAAGAAGGTTTCTCAAACTCACAACAAAACCCTGGATTTTGAGGACAGATCCAGAAGGAATAATATTCGCATTAGTGGGATTAATGAATCCACTCCTGCAAAGATTTCCAAATTCTTCTGCAAAGCTTCATACACACAGTGATTCCTTCTGCACAGAGCAAGGACTTAATTGTGGATGGAATACACAGGATTCCAAACCCAATAGAGCTCAACCCAGATTTACCATGAGATGTTATTGCCCGCATTCATTTCTATACAATGAAGGAGACTTTTACGGCTGGCCTAAGGAAAAGGTTGACACTTCCAGATAACTAGGCCCACCTGAAGCTATTCCCTGACTTGTCGGCAGGTACTCTAGCTCAGAGTAGGGAGTATATGCCATATACTACTGCTCTCAGAAAACAAAGAATAAAGTACCACTGGTGGTTCCCCACAAAATTGAGAGTCTTAAAGGACAATTCCATTTTTGTCTGCACATCCCCGTAAAAGGCGAGAGATTTATTGCTAAAATGGAAGATTGAGCCTATGTATCCGAATGACAAAAGAGCTTCTCAGGTACAGAAAAAGCAAAAAAACTGGACATAGACTGGTTTACGGCATGATTGATTACTGCAGAGCCGTTTTCTACTTCCTGCCTTCTACTCTTTGTCTGGTGCCTCTATGGCGATGTTGAAACCAGGCAAACTTGCCCACAGAGTGTCTTTTTCTCTCTGTCTTTCAAACTATTTTTTCATGTTTTTCCTTTTTCTTTAGTGTTTGTTTAATTTTTTAACTGTAATTTTTTAACTGTAAGGGGACTTCCTCTTATGATGAAGCAAAATGTAGGTTTGATAACCCTGCATTTTTTTAATACAAATTTCTTTCCCTGTCCGACCTCCCCCTCCCCATGTTTGTCACTCATTTTGAAGCAATGGTTTTACATAAAGCAGTATATAGTATTAACAATGCATATTAAGGTTATATCTATAAATGCCAACGGTTTGAACTCGCCAGGTAAAAGATCCATCTTCTGGAATAGATATCATAGATGACACATATAGGCGCTGTATTTTTCAGTGTCAGTCAAATTACTTTGGTCTATGACTTTGTAAATGTAGCCTTAGAGGATTAGTCTCATGATTGATTTTCAGCAGCACACCACTCTCCTGCCTCCCCTGAAAGCAGAGGCAGATTCATCTCTATTAGGGGAGCTCAATGGCGCTGTTGCTGGCTGTATTTATTGATCCAGACAGCTTCCTCTGAGCACTGCATACAAGGTCTATAGTAAAGAGCTTGCAAGTGCTGCATTCCCTGACAAGGTGAGCGTCCACCACTGATACACTCTGCAGCTGTGCATATGAACTTAATACAGTTAATTAGATGGTAAGCAGCGCCATTTCATCATACGTCTATCCTCATACACTTATCTATGAGAATAAACAAACAAAACTTCAGAAAGTTTAATTACTATGCCAATTAAGTTGCACGCCCAAGGGCTGACTTGGATGAGAAGACAGCTTTGGACAGATGAATAAAATGTTGTGCCTCCCTTAATTTTCCCTTCTTCTTCCCTGCACTCATTACTTTGACTCCAATAACTGTAAAAAATTAATTCTCATGAAAAACTCAGTGACTTCATATTTGGTAACACTTTACAGAGCTGTCATACTTGAACATCATATCAATTTAAGTCATCCCTTGAGTGCATGATAATTAAAGTCATTTTTTTCCATTGCCAATCATTTAATTCTAAAGTGTATCATCTTTCTTGTTTAACAAGAACTTCTGTTTGGCAAGTGCAGTGATAATCAAAAGCACATAGGCGATCATTGTCTGCAAACAGAAGCAGCGTGCGTTCCCAGGGTCTCTGCTGAATTCTTTGTTTTGCTTAAAACTAACTTTCAAACACAAAAGTAGAAGCTGAGGAACTTAGGGTGAAGGAGGAGGACAATAGTCGGCCTGGGAATACTCCCCCTTACATCATAACATTTAAAAAAATAGGTTCTTGTTTGCACGGCAATAATGCTCCAAAATATAACATAATGGTCTTGTGCTAAATTAAAGGGAATCTGCCAGCAGGTTGTTGCTACTGTAAACTAAGGATGCTGCAGGGGTTAAAAACTAAAGTCAAATATGCCTCTCTTATCCTTTTGTGTGCTATTATTTATGTAAACTAAAGGCTTTATCACCTTCTGATTAATATTAAAGGGCTACTTTTTCTCTCACCAAGTCATAAAACAATCCTTTAGTCACAGATGAAGTAAAAACTTCACAGGGAGAACATAATGATGCTGACTACATGCAGGGATGATGGCTACCTTGTGCTGAATGTATGCTTCAATGGGTCCTTTGCTCAATGGTCCTTCCTATTTTTGATAACTAGCCAAGTTAAAGAAGACAGCTGCAGGCTGGTATATTTAGTCTGGGAAGGGCCAAATAACTATGTGCCTTCTTGGCCTGGCCTCAAAAGTGGTGCATCATGTTAGATGTGCCAATTCTTCGTTTCGCCTCCAGCTGTTCCTGATTGTTCTGGTGAAGTGGCGATCAATGTAATATTTTTGGGAGTTGATGTCAGCTGTGAAGTCCAGGAGTTAGTAATGGAGAGGTACTGTATCTATCAGACAACCCTGTTAGTAACCCGGTAAGTGTACAGGTAAAATACACACACAGGAAAAATATGCATTCATTTAAATAAAGACTCCACCACATTCTCTTGCTTAGTAATTTAAAAACATCCTCAAAGTTCAAAAGAAATCCAGTGATGTAATGTTACACGATGCCCTTTGAATCCACACGCATGAGAAATTCTGAGTCTGTTGCTGACCGCGAGTGACCTATGGAGCCTCATTCTGAGAACATTTTGAGAAACAATCTCCATAGGGCACTCGTTTTCAGCAGCAGGTTCAGAATTTCTCACAAATTTGCTGCTGATTGGGCATCGTCTATGGAGCCTTCTTTTCAAAAGAAAACTCCATAGGGTTCAATGGACTTCATGAGACATTGCACCCTTGGATTATGGTGGAAATTTGAGGATTTCTTTTGAATTAATTGGTGTACAAGGAAGTGTGGGGAAGTCATTATCCAAATATACAATTTTTTCCCATGTGTGTGTGTTTTTTAAATCTACACCTACTGGGTTAGTAATGGGACAGTTTGATAGACACCTATCTATTTCTAACACCTGGGCTTGATGACATCTGTCACTACATATCTGACATTAACCCAAAAAAGGATTACCCAGACAAAATTGAAAGAGGAAAAAATAACTCTCTAAGGAATTGATAACCAAAATTGTTGAAAAATATCAACAATTTGAAGGTGACAAGTCAATCTCCAATCTTGATGTTTCTTTGTCTATTGTGCGCAACATACTCAAAAAGTTTGGAACACATGACACAGTAACAAATTTTGCTTGGCGTAGATACCAGAGAAAAATTGATGAAAACCTTAAACTCATGATAGTCCAGATGGTGGATAAGTAGCCCCAATGAAGTTCAAAAGGCATTCAACCTGTCCTGCAGGCTCACGGTGCATCCATGTCAGCATGAATTGTCCGTCGTCATTTGAATGAAATTAAATGCTATGGGGGAGGCTAAGGAGGTTCCCACTGTTGACACAGAGACATAAATATGATGGTCTGCAATTTTCCAAAATGTATGCAAGTAATCAAAAATTCTTCTGCCAAACCATCCTGTGAACAGATGAGACGAAGATAGAGCTTTTTTGTACAGCACATCATTCTACTGTTTATCATAAATGGAATGAGGCCTATAAAGAAAAGAACACAGTACCAACATCAAGTATGATGGAGGCTTAAAGATGATTGGGGGTTGTTGTGCTCACTCTGTAACTCGCTGTCTTGACATTGTGCAAGGCATCACGAAAGCTGAAGACTACCAAAGAATTTTTGGTCGCAATGCAGTACCGAGTTTCAGAAAGTTGGGTTTGCGTCCTAGATCATGGGTCTTTCAGCAGGACATTATTTCCATTCATTTCTGGGTGCTTTTTGAAGTGTGATTGGAGTCAAAACATTGTAGAGTTCTAAAATGACCAGCAATGAGACTGGTCTAAACTCCATTTAACACCTGTGGAGAGATCTTAAAATTTCCGTTGGTAGACACCCTTCAAATATGAAAGACCAGGTGCAATTTACAAAAGAAAAGTGGTCCAAAATTCCACTTGAGAAGTGTAAGAAGCTTGTTTATGGTTATATTAAGTGATTGATTGTAGTTATTTATTCCAAAGTCTGTGTAACCAAATATTAAGTTGAGGGTACTAACACTTTTGTCTGGCCCACTTTTGGATCTTTGAATAAAATTATGTCCAGTTTGCCTTTTTTTGCAGTTTTTTTTATGTTGTTCCAGTACATACAAAGAAAAACTAGTGTATACGAAAACATGTGTAATTGCAATAATTTTCCATGCCTCAGTGGAGATCAAAGTGTTAAAAACCATGCTGCTGTGGAAAGACAACTTTGAAAAGGATACAGGATAGTAATTTTTTCTACGTTTTTCAAAAATAATCTCCTTCCTCAGGAATAATAAGGAATGGTGATTTTTACTGGGGGTAGAGTTTATCTCCTAAACGCATAGAATAAAATCACTATACAGGATCCTATTTGAAATTTCCTTTCCACAGCTGTGTGGTTTTTAACCCTTCTCTCTCGACTGAAGCATCTCAAACAACCCTGCCAGGTGAGCAAGTCTTGGCTTATCCTTCAGTTACAGTGCCTTGTGAAAGTATTTGGCCCCTTTGAACTTTTCAACCTTTTGCCACATTTTAGGCTTCACACATAAAGATATAAATTGTAATTTTTTGTAAAGAATAAACAAGTGGGACACAATCGTGAGTGGAACCAAATTTATTGTATATTTTAAACTTTTTTAACAAATAAAAAACTGAACAGTGAGGCGTGCAATATTATTCGGCCCCTTTACTTTCAGTGCCGCAAACTCACTCCAGAAGTTCTGTGAGGATCTCTGAATGATCCAATGTTGTCCTAAATGACTGGTAATGATAAATAGAATCCACCTGTGTGTAATCAAGTCTCCGTATAAATGTACCTGCTTTGTGATAGTCTTAGGGTTCTGTTTCAAGTGCGGAGAGCAGCATGAAGACCAAGGAACACACCAGGCAGGTCCGAGATACTGTTGTGGTGAATCTTAGAGCTGGATTCGGATACAAAAAGATTTCCCAAGTCTTAAACATCTCAAGGAGCATTGTGCAAGCGATAATATTGAAATGGAAGGAGTATCAGACCACTGAAAATCTACCAAGACCTGGCCATCCCTCTAAACTTTCATCTCGAACAAGGAGAAGACTGATCAAAGATGCAGCCAAAAAGCCCATGATCATTCTGGATGAACTGCAGAGAACTACAGCTGAGGTGGGAGAGTCTGTCCATAGGACAACAATCAGTCGTACAGTGCACAAATCTGGCCTTTATGGAAGAGTGGCAAGAAGAAAGCCATTTCTCAAAGATATCCCTAAAACATCTCGTTTGCAGTTTCCCACAAGCCACCTGGGAGACACACCAAACATGTGGAATAAGGTGCTCTGGTTAGATGAAAACTAAATTGAACTTTTTTTCCACAATGCAAAATTATATGTTTGGTGTAAAAGCAACACAGCTCATCACCCTCAAAACACCATCCCCACTGTCAAACATGGTGGTGGCAGCATCATGGTTTGGGTCTGCTTTTCTTCAGCTGGGACAGGGAAGATGGTTAAAATTGATGGGAAGATGGACGGAGCTAAATACAGGACCATTATGGAAGAAAACCTGTTGGAGTCTGCAAAAGACCTGAGACTGGGACGGAGATTTATCTTCCAACAAGACAATGATCCCAAACATAAAGCAAAATCTACAATGAAATGGTTTAAAAATAAACGTATCCAGGTGTTAGAATGGCCAAGTCACAGTCCAGACCTGAATCTAATCAAGAATCCTTGGAAAGAGCTGAAAACTGCTGCTCACAAACGCTCTCCATCCAACCTCACTGAGCTCCAGCTGTTTTGCAAAGAAGAATGGGCAAGAATTTCACTGATAGAGACATATCCCAAGAGACTTGCAGCTGTAATCGCAGCAAAAGGTGGCGCTACAAAGTTTTAACTCAAGGGGGCCGAATAATATTGTACGCCCCACTTTTCGTTTTTTATTTGTTAAAAAAGTTTAAAATATCCAATAAATTTCGTTCCACTTCACAATTGTGTCCCACTTGTTGTTGATTCTTCACAAAAAAATTAGAATTTATATCTTTATGTTTGAAGCCTTAAATGTGACAAAAGGTTAAAAAGTTCAAGGGGGCCAAATACTTTCACAAGGCACTGTATCTCTAGAATTTAGCCCTATTGAACTTTTTGTGTCTCCTATTTATACTGCAATAATTATCCTGGTAAAAATACTTACCGTATATACTCGTGTATAAGCCGACCCGTGTATAAGCCGACCCCCCTACTTTTGCCCCCAAAACCTGGGAAAATCTATTGACTCGCGTATAAGCCGAGGGTGGACCCCAGCACAGGTATACAGCCCCCAGCAGTGGTATACAGGCCCCAGCAGTATGATATACAGCAGCCCCCAGTGGTATATACAGCAGCCCCAGTGGTATTGCAGCCCCTATATACAGCAGCCCCAGTGGTATTGCAGCCCCAGTGGTGTATACAGCAGCCCCTATATACAGCAGCCCCAGTGGTATTGCAGCCCCAGTGGTATTGCAGCCCCTATATACAGCAGCCCCAGTGGTATTGCAGCCCCTATATACAGCAGCCCCAGTGGTATTGCAGCCCCAGTGGTATTGCAGCCCCTATATACAGCAGCCCCAGTGGTATTGCAGCCCCAGTGGTGTATACAGCAGCCCCTATATACAGCAGCCCCAGTGGTATTGCAGCCCCTGTATACAGCAGCCCCAGTGGTATTGCAGCCCCAGTGGTGTATACAGCAGCCCCTATATACAGCAGTCCCAGTGGTATTGCAGCCCCTGTATACAGCAGCCCCAGTGGTATTGCAGCCCCAGTGGTGTATACAGCAGCCCCAGTGGTATTGCAGCCCCTGTATACAGCAGCCCCAGTGGTATTGCAGCCCCAGTGGTGTATACAGCAGCCCCTATATACAGCAGCCCCAGTGGTATTGCAGCCCCAGTGGTATTGCAGCCCCTGTATACAGCAGCCCCAGTGGTATTGCAGCCCCAGTGGTGTATACAGCAGCCCCTATATACAGCATCCCCAGTGGTATTGCAGCCCCAGTGGTATTGCAGCCCCTGTATACAGCAGCCCCAGTGGTATTGCAGCCCCAGTGGTGTATACAGCAGCCCCTATATACAGCAGCCCCAGTGGTATTGCAGCCCAAGTGGTATTGCAGCCCCTATATACAGCAGCCCCAGTGCGGTATACAGCAGCCCCAGAGGGGTATACAGCAGCCCCAGAGGGGTATATAGCAGCCCCAGAGGGGTATACAGCAGCCCCAGAGCTGTATACAGCAGCCCCAGAGCTGTATACAGCAGCCCCAGAGGGGTATACAGCAGCCCCAGAGGGGTATATAGCAGCCCCAGAGGGGTATATAGCAGCCCCAGAGGGTATACAGCAGCCCCAGAGGGGTATACAGCAGCCCCAGAGGGGTATACAGCAGCCCCAGAGGGGTATATAGCAGCCCCAGAGGGGTATACAGCAGCCCCAGAGGGGTATTTAGCAGCCCCAGAGGGGTATACAGCAGCCCCCGCTGTATACAGCAGCCCCCGCTGTATACAGCGGTACCCGGCTGTATACAGCCCTCCCCCCTGGTATACCGGGCCCCCCCTGTGGCAACCTGTAAAGGAAGCGATGATTATACTTATCGGGTCGCTGTCGCCGACGCCGACGCCGCCGCTCTGTCACCGTCCGTCACCGCGCTCCTTCCCGTCTTCATGCTTCCTTCACGGGCGCACAGAAAATGACGTCATTTCCTGTGCGACGGTGAAGTAAGCATGAAGACCAGGAGGAGCGCGGTGACGGACGGTGACAGAGCGGCGGCGGCGGCGACAGCGACCCGATAAGTATAATCATCGCTTCCTTTACAGGTTGCCACAGGGGGGGCCCGGTATACCACGGGGGGGGGCTGTATACAGACGGGTATATTTTTTTTTTTTTTATGATTACCGTATATACTCGTGTATAAGCCGAGGGGGGACTTTTCAGCACATTTTTTGTGCTGAAAAACTCGGCTTATACACGAGTATATACGGTAATTTTCTGGAACAATTTCAAGGGTGCCAACACTTTTGACCATGATTGTATATTATATGTATATTTTATTTTACTTTCTGTGCTTCTGTTTTTGTTTTGCTCCCCTACTTGTAAGAGCCACATTTTTTATTATTATTTATTTTACCTTTGATGTATCAATATGAGGCCTCGATTTTTTTCTTGTGAGAGTTGTAAATTTGAAATAGGCCATTCATTTTATTGTGCAATGTACTCAATATAAGTGTTGTGGAATAGTACGAAAAATATGATTTGCCAAAGTATTAGGGGGTTTGATTTTATAGTGTTCATTGCTTGGTTGCCCAGTAGTTAGAACTGTTACTTTACAGTACTGGGGTCCTGGGTTTAAGTCCCACTAAGAGCAACATCTACAAGAGTTTGTATGTTCTACTCATGTATGTTTGAGGTGATTTCCTCTGGGTTCTCTGGTTTTCTCCAACCCTACATATGCAGTTGAAACCAGAAGTTTAGATCTAATATATAATTGCATTAAATTGTCCATCATCTACTTCCGTCTGGACGTCTCTTAATCTCATGAGTCACTGCGCCGACGGAAGTGCGCTGACCACCATATTGGAAAACCCAAGTGATGGGTATTCCATAATGGCAATTGCTGCACTGCTGTCGACGGGCCCGAAGCTGCCGCTGCACCCACCTCCAATGCCTGACACCCCCGCCCGGTCCCCGCAGCCGACCCTCAAAAAAAAAACTGTCACCACAGTCTGGTGCATGCTCCATTTCCCCAGCAGTGCACCCGATTTCCCCGTCCGCCTATTTTCCCCCTCCTGCCAGTTATCCTCTCCAGCCAGTCTCGCCTCAGACAATAGTACCGCGCTGCTTGCTCCGGTGCTGAAGAATCTGTTTGACACAGCCGGATCATGTGATGCTGCGGGGTCAAATGAGCTGGCCAAGTGATACATGTTCTTTAGCATTGGAGCGTGCAGCGATAATATCGGCTGAGGGGAGACCAGTGTGTGTATTTAAGTTTCTGTATATATGTGTATTTGTGTACATGTTTGTGTGTCTGTGTGGCACTCCTGCAGGGGATTGCCACAGGATCCACTGGTGCAAGGAGGGAATTACACCTTGGTTCACACAGCACACAACACTTTCCACTCCAGACCTGAAGGGAGAGCTCTACTGGCTGCCTTAAGCCAGTTCCCCATTAAAAGATCCAGGCCTGAGGGGAGGAGGTTAGTTCATGTTAGTTCCAGAGAGTCTGTGGAGAGAGCTGGAGTGAGGACCTGGTGTCACGGGTGGCACGGATGACAGGGTAGAGGCCACGCGCAGACGGTCCCAGCGTTTAGCCAATCAGCCATAATGTTTGAGGACGGTCCGTCTTTCAGGGGCATTTACCTTCTGTGTAGATAGAGAGAAGGTATGATAAGATCTCCCTATCTTGGGGAGACGGCTGGGAAGGTCTTGTGCTCGGTCTGGTTTCTACACCAGTATTCTGGGTCACTAGGACCCAGCAGGTTCTTCCCACCTTTATAAGGAGTTTCATTGCCCTCCCTCGATGCAGGTGATATTTCCTTGGACACTCATTATCCTTGCTCCAGCAGAAGCTGAGGTTGTGGAGGTTGCTGTGCTCTGCTGCAAGATAAGTGTTTTCTTTCCCCATTGTCTGTTTTTCCTTGTGTTTGTCTTTAGTTGTTAGTGGAGGGGTCTAGTGAACCTCTCCATCTGATCCTTAGATAAGGTAGAGCTAGGATCAGAGAGGGACGAGGTTCGTGGTCGGCGACAGTTGAGGAAACTGTATAGGGACGTCAGGGCAGACAGGGTCAGCCCCAGGAAGACTAGGGGTCACCCTCTCCCTCTTGTGCCCATAGCTTTAGGGACTCCTTATTCCCCCCCCCCGTCGTTGTCCTACGCTGAGTGTCTCTCCCGCTCCCAGCGTGACATTATCACCTGCCAATACTGTAACTGAAGGACAGGGGAGGAACCGATTTTTCTTCCTTTCCTTATGGATCCTGTGTCTGCTTTGGCCCAGCAGCTGCAGGCACTGTCTTTGGAGGTTGCGGACCTTCGGTCGGCTTTACAGGGCCCGCAACCGCAAAATGGTGTCTTGGGGAATCAAGCATTGGGTCAGGCCAGACCTGAACCTAAGGTTGCCCTCCCTGACAGGTTTTCAGGAGGTAGAGATAAGTTTACTGTGTTCAAAGAGGCCTGTAAATTATATTTTAGGCTTAGGCCTTATTCCACTGGTGATGAGCAGCAGCGTGTAGGAATTATTATGTCGCTACTGCAGGGAGATCCCCAGTCCTGGGCTTTCTCTCTGCCACAGGACTCTACTTGTCTCCGCTCTGTGGATGAATTTTTTGACGCACTGGGCCTCATATATGATGACCCTGACCGTGTCTCTTTGGCTGAATCCAGGTTACGCCATCTCCGCCAGGGGACTCGGTCGGCGGAATCGTATTGTTCTGAGTTCCGCAGGTGGGCTACGGACACGAAGTGGAACGATCCGGCGCTCAGGAGTCACTTTTGTCAGGGTCTTTCGGAGAGGCTGAAGGATGCTCTGGCGGTTTATGAGACCCCTCCGTCCCTGGAGGCGGCTATGTCGTTAGCTATTCGTATGGATAGACGCCTCCAGGAGCGGAGGGGTAGACCTCCTGTTACTGGGAGCCATTCTCGTGGTGATTCCTGGTTACCGGGAGGTCACGCGGAGGGTGAGTCGTTCCTCCCGGGTGCGGAGGAACCTATGCAGCTGGGAGGAGCGGCGGCCTCGAGGTTCTCCTCCGGTACCTCCCGGGGCAAGGGGAAGGGGGTCTGTTTTTTTTGTGGGAAAGGGGACCATTTTATTGGGGCCTGTCCCTACACTCCTAAACGGACTGGGGTGCCTGGACCTTATGTGACTATGGGGGGTGTGGAGGTGGTCGAGCGGGAGGTGTGTGTATCCTCCATTTGTACTTCCCGTTTCCTCCTAAGTGCGGAGGTGACGCTGGAGGGCAAAACGGAGGGTATTTCTGTGTTTGTGGATAGTGGTGCGGGGGTCAGCATGGTGGATGCTCATTTTGTAGACGCTCATGGGCTTAACTGCTGTTTATTGTCTCGCCCCATCCGTATCTATGCCATCGACTCAGCACCTCTTGCTCAAGGTAGTCTCACACATATCGTACATGACATTAAGTTGACGGTTGGATCCCAACATCAAGAGACGATATCTTGCTATGTTCTAGACGGTCTCCCCGCTCCCATTGTCCTGGGCTTGCCATGGTTGATTAAACATAATCCCGTAGTGGATTGGCAGTCCCGGGACATTGTGGAATGGAGTGATTTTTGTTCTGAGGATTGTTTGGTTACCTCGTTTTCGGTGGTGTCTGCTGTATCTCTGCCCCCGTTCCTATCGGAGTATGAGGATGTGTTCTCAGAGAAGGGGTGCCAAGACCTGCCCCCTCATCGGGCGTATGATTGCCCGATCAACCTCGTTCCCGGAGCTAAACTGCCCAAAGCTAGGATGTTTACTATATCGGGTCCGGAAAGACAGGCGATGAAGGATTTCATTTCCGAGAGTCTGCAGACGGGTCACATCAGGCCCTCAACTTCACCGGTTGCGGCTGGTTTCTTTTTTGTTAAGAAAAAAGATGGGGGCCTCCGTCCTTGCTTGGATTTCCGGGAGTTGAATCGGATTACTGTCCGTGATCCGTACCCCCTCCCTCTGATTCCTGATTTATTCAGTCAGGTAGTGGGTGCTAAATGGTTCTCCAAGTTGGATTTGAGGGGGCCTACAACCTGATTAGGGTCAGAGAGGGGGATGAATGGAAGACGGCATTTAATACCCCGGACGGCCATTTTGAAAGTCTCGTAATGCCGTTCGGGCTCACTAATGCCCCTGCGGTTTTCCAACACTTTGTCAATGACATATTCCATCATTTGGTGGGTAGATTTGTGGTTGTTTACTTGGATGATATCTTGATCTATTCCCCCGATATGGAGACGCATCAGTCCCATGTCAAGCAGGTGTTACAGGTCTTACGGGACAATAAGCTGTATGCTAAACTCGAGAAATGTGTCTTCGCCGTTCAGGAGGTACGTTTTTTGGGGTACCTCCTGTCGCCGTTGGGTTTTCGGATGGATCCGGAAAAAGTCCGGGCGGTGCTGGACTGGGAACAACCGGACAATCTACGGGCATTGCAACGTTTTTTGGGGTTTACCAACTTTTACCGTAAATTTATTAAGAACTATTCGGTGCTGGTGACGCCTCTTACGGACATGACTAGGAAGGGGACGGATTTTTCCGAGTGGTCGGAGTCTGCTCGCCAGGCTTTCTCCTCCCTAAAGCGTTGTTTTGTTTCCGCACCTATTCTCCGTCAGCCCGATCTTTCTCAGCCCTTCGTTGTGGAGGTGGATGCGTCTGAGGTGGGGGTGGGGGCTGTATTGTCGCAAGGCCCTTCGCCTGGGAGATGGGTGCCCTGCGCGTTCTTCTCCAAGAAGTTGTCGTCGGCCGAGAGGAATTATGATGTTGGTAATAGGGAGCTGTTGGCTATTAAGTTGGCTTTTGAGGAATGGCGTCACTGGCTGGAGGGGGCTGTCCATCCCATCACGGTTATTACCGACCACAAGAACCTGTCTTACCTTGAGTCCGCCAAGCGTCTCAATCCCGGGCAGGCTCGGTGGTCCTTGTTTTTCACGAGATTTAATTTTACCGTCACTTACCGTCCGGGGGTTGAGAACGTGAAGGCTGATGCGTTGTCGCGTAGTTTCCCGGGTGGTAGTGCTCATGAAAGTCCCGTTCCCATCTTACAGGAGGGGGTGGTTGTTTCTGCTCTTTGCCCTGATCTGGAGGGGGAGGTGTTGAAGGTCCAGGGGGGCGCCCCTGCCTCCTGTCCTTCTGGGAGACTTTTTGTGCCATCATCTTTGCGTCTCAGGGTGCTGTCGGAGCATCACGACTCCGTATTGGCAGGGCATCCCGGCAGTAGGGCCACCTTCGATCTTTTATCTCGCCGCTTTTGGTGGCCGGGGTTGCGGAAGGACGTAGCGGAATTCGTATCTGCCTGTAGTGTGTGTGCACGGGCTAAGGTCCCGCATACCCGTCCGGCTGGTTCTCTCTTGCCATTGTCTATTCCTGAGAGGCCATGGACACATGTGTCAATGGATTTTATCACCGATCTTCCGGCGTCTGCAGGCAAGACGGTAGTGCTGGTAGTGGTTGATAGATTCAGTAAGATGGTTCGCTTTGTGGCACTGCCCGCACTTCCTAATGCTCGGACACTGGCACAGGTGTTTGTAAGTGAGATTGTGAAGCTTCATGGAGTTCCCTCCGAGGTGGTTTCTGATCGTGGTACTCAGTTTGTCTCCAAGTTTTGGAAGGCTTTTTGTGCACGTTTAGGAATTGCTTTGTCCTTCTCTTCTGCTTTTCATCCTCAGTCTAATGGGCAGACCGAACGTATGAATCAGAATTTGGAGACTTATCTGAGGTGTTTTGTCTCTGACAATCAGGAGACTTGGGCGAGTTATCTGCCCTTGGCCGAATTTGCCCTTAATAATCGTCTTCAGGAGTCCACTGGCAAGTCACCGTTCTTCGGTGCATATGGGTTTCATCCTCAGTTTGGTACTTTTAGTGGTACTAGTCCTTCCGGAGTTCCTGAGGAGGACCGATTTACCTCATCCCTCTCCTCGGTTTGGCGGGGGGTACAGAGTAGCTTGAAGCTCTTAGGCGACAGGTACAAACGTATGGCTGACAGGAGGCGTGCGCCAGGTCCGGACCTGTGTGTGAATGACTACGTGTGGTTGTCTACCAAGAATGTAAAGTTGAAGGTGCCCTCTTGGAAGTTGGGGCCCAGGTTTATTGGCCCTTATCAGATAACCGCCGTTATCAATCCCGTGGCGTTTCGTCTTGCGTTACCTCCCGCTCTTAAGATCCACAATGTATTTCATAGGTCGCTCCTCAAACCGTATGTGCCGTCGGCTAACCCGTCTCCTTTGCCCCCGGAGCCCATCTGCGTGGTGGGGAATTTGGAATTTGAGATCTCAAAGGTGGTTGATTCTCGCAGGGTGCGCCGTTCTCTTCAGTATTTGGTGCACTGGAGGGGATACGGTCCTGAGGAGCGGATGTGGGTGCCGGCGTCGGAAGTCTCCGCCGCTAGGCTGGTCCGCGCTTTTCACCGTTCCCATCCGGATAAGCCTGGTCCTGAGTGTCCGGGGGCCTCTCGTGGACGGGGGGGTACTGTCACGGGTGGCACGGATGACAGGGTAGAGGCCACGCGCAGACGGTCCCAGCGTTTGGCCAATCAGCCATAATGTTTGAGGACGGTCCGTCTTTCAGGGGCATTTACCTTCTGTGTAGATAGAGAGAAGGTATGATAAGATCTCCCTATCTTGGGGAGACGGCTGGGAAGGTCTTGTGCTCGGTCTGGTTTCTACACCAGTATTCTGGGTCACTAGGACCCAGCAGGTTCTTCCCACCTTTATAAGGAGTTTCATTGCCCTCCCTCGGTGCAGGTGATATTTCCTTGGACACTCATTATCCTTGCTCCAGCAGAAGCTGAGGTTGTGGAGGTTGCTGTGCTCTGCTGCAAGATAAGTGTTTTCTTTCCCCATTGTCTGTTTTTCCTTGTGTTTGTCTTTAGTTGTTAGTGGAGGGGTCTAGTGAACCTCTCCATCTGATCCTTAGATAAGGTAGTGCTAGGATCAGAGAGGGACGAGGTTCGTGGTCGGCGACAGTTGAGGAAACTGTATAGGGACGTCAGGGCAGACAGGGTCAGCCCCAGGAAGACTAGGGGTCACCCTCTCCCTCTTGTGCCCATAGCTTTAGGGACTCCTTATTCCCCCCCCCCCGTCGTTGTCCTACGCTGAGTGTCTCCCGCTCCCAGCGTGACACCTGGTCTCTGGGAAGGATCCAGGCCCAGGACCAGGGAACACTGACCCAGCTATGCTGCACCCTTAGCAGAGGGTCGGAGGCCAGTGGAGAGTAAGAGAATCAAGGAAGGGAACCAGTCAAGGTTTCCTTGTAGTACACCCGGACACCGGAATCCGACTCTGCCAGCATCTATTGTAACAGCAAAAGCCCGGAAGGACCAGGAGGAGTTAACCCCTGAGGAAAGCACAGTAAGAGACACTCAAACTGACCAAGTACAGGACCAGGGGCCATAGGAGGAATAGGGACCCGCGAGAAGGACCTCATTGTCAGTTTAGAGCAAAGTCCTGAGAGGGAGAAGGAGCGGTGAGTTTAGTCACAGGCAGGACTTACCCCAAACCACAGTACGAAGAAACAGAGGAGGCCTCACAACTTTCTAAGGTGGAAGTCCCAAATTGCATCGGGGACCTGGTTATTTCTCTGCACTGTACCTGTTACCCTGTCACCAGTAAAAGGTACCGAAACAAAGATCACTGTGTGTGTGTGCTTGCTTAACCACCGCTATTCACCGCATTGACTGAAGAGACACGACTACTACTCCCCTCATCCATCCCCGCTGCCCTGAGGTTAAGCTCCACCTGTGGGGAGCTGAACTACACTGAGCTGCACTTCCATCACCTCAGTGGCCAGCTGCAGCCCTGGTACACCCGTTACCAGGAACTACAGTTGGCGTCACGTTACCAATCCCCTTACCCCCCACCATTCCCCGCCATTGAGGGTCCAGGGTCCGGGGACCGACCAGCCATGATCCCCCATCAAAGTTGCCATCAGCCCCGGTACTCGAGTACCCCCTACCCTGTCAACCGCCTCATCTATATACATTTATGCATGTGTGTGTACATATGTGTGTGTGTTTATATATGTGTTTACATGTGTGTGTTTCTGTATACATGTGTGTGTACATGTGTGGCTCTGTATTCATGTATGTATACATGTGTGTGTATGTCTAAATACATGTGTGCTTGTGTGTACATGCATGTGTGTGTGTCTGTATATGTGTGTGTGCACATGCATGTGTGTATCTGTATACATGTGTGTACTTGCATGTGTATACATGTGTGTGTACACGTGTGTGTCTGTATAAAGGTGTGTATACCTATCTGTACACAAATATGTGTGTATGCCTGTGGGTATACACATGTGTGTCTTTATACATGTATGTGTGTAAACCTGTGTGTATAGACGTGTGTACATGTCGGTGTGTATACATGTGTGAGTGTATCTCTGGGTGTATGCACTTATGTGTGTACGCATATATGTATGTGTATACATGTGTGCATGTTTACATACACTAAGATTACTATGCCTTTAAACAATTTGGGACAGCCCGTATGATGATGTCATGTGTTTGTAAGCTTCTGATAGGTTTATTGTCAAAATCTGTCGTTAATTAGATACACACCTGTGGGTGTAATTTATTGCACACATGAAATATACTGCTTCTTTTTGTAGCATCATGGGAAAGTCTAAAGAAATCAGCCAAGATGTCAGGAAGAGAGTTGTGGACTTGCACAATATTAATATTTGCAAGCATGGAAGAAAGTGGAATAGGCATGATGGAAGTGATAATAGGCTTGATATTGGAGGTGTACATTGGGTAGGTGTTACTGCTAATGTTACTGAAAGCTGCACTAACTAAACACCAGCACGTTGTACAAGGCAAGTGACAACTTCTTTTACTGGATGGCCTACTCCAGTCTCTTTGTTTGACAGCAGCAGAGAGATACGAAATGTGGATGAGGCCCAGAAAGAGCTTTACTTCAATTCATGGCAAGTGCTGGATCAAGTAGCCTCTTCTCCTCTTCCTCCACCCCAACATCACAAACAGTACAGTCCTCTGAGATGGCACCCCAATTACCAATGTTTCCCCCTATGTCACAACTCTCCAAACACACAACTAATTATAGAGAAACACAGATGGGCAATTTTGCAGAGATGTTCACACATTCTATACTATAGACATCAGAGGTCTGTTCCAAAGATTCACATACTCTAGAGGAGGAAAGCATCTGCACCGATGCCCAAAACCTTTTGGAATTGTATCCGGGAAAAAGGAAGTAGGGTTCCACCAGAATCCAGACCCTTGTCACCAGATGTTAATCCCATGGGTTGGAAGTGATCATGATGATGAGATTCAGATACTTGAAGATCCCCCACACTGTACTGTGCATTCAGGGCAGGAAGAGGAGGAAGGTGATTCTCAGGGCGATGAGTAGCACAACAGAGAGGTTGATGATGAGATTCGAGATCCCAATTGAAATTAGACCAGAGTCATGCAGCTAAGTGGCTGAACAGAGAAGGTGGAGGAAGAGGAAGATGAGGAGATTAGGTTGTGTCTTCTTGCACAGAGACTGACTGCTGCAACCACGACAAGCACTGCATGCTCAGCCACAACTCTGACTCTGGATAGCAGCAGCTGCAGGTCTGCAGTTGTCAGAGGTTGTAAGGGTTGCCAAGCCTGGGTCTTTTTTTGAGACCACAAAGGATTACCCAAATCACATTATTTGAAAAGTGTGTAATAAAATACTTTAGTAGAGCCCAAAAAAAACAAACAATTTGACTTCTCCATGCATTAACTGGTACATGGCCCAACAAGATGTGCTATGTTGGAAAACTTACTGCGCTAAAATGGGGTCTAGTGGGTCTCACTAAACTCCATCTACCATATCATTCACATCTGCTTCTTCTTCCTCCATGACGGTGTCAAATGTTGTCCCACAGGTCTCCTGCCTCAGAACTTCCACTTGTTTACCTACTACAGTTGGGGCTAGTGAAAGCCCGTCAGCTGTTATGGAAGTGAACACGCCTGCTATTTTTGAATGATCTCAGACACCAAGCACACTATTTGTTTGTCAGCTCACTATAACATCTACGCCTGCACTTTTCTCACAGTGCAGCATTTTGTTGGGTACATCCTAACCCACCCTCTCTCAGCACAGCAGCCAGAATTCGGTCCTGCAGTTGTGGACATGGAAAAGTTTATTTTTTCCTACATATCCCAAAGCAAAAAGCTTGAACTTCACAAGCTCCATTTTATTGACCATGGGAATGCTGCCTTTCCACATGGTGGATACAGATGGTTTCTGAAAGCTGATGGCCATCACAGCCCCTTCAGTATCAGTTGCCCAGTCACTATAACTTCTCTAAGAAAGCTATGCCTGTGCTACACCAGCATGTAACAGACAACCTGTTCTTTGAAAAACTCTGTGTGTGACAGGGTGCATATCACTACTAACAATCTGATAAGCAAGAATGGCCAAGGGCAGTACCTATCCCT
>JARQOC010000004.1:102190593-102267333 GCA_033576535.1 Allobates femoralis
TATATTCTATATAGCAGTAATGCAGATCAAATTTCATATGTTCAATGTTTGCATATAACTTGCACTCACACTGTGCTGCTGATTTCTTTTGTTGTGTGGATAGGTAGCTAGATATATAGACAGGAGGGATACATAGATGCATGGATGGATGGATGGATGGATAGCTACCTAGATAGAATGAATGGATCGATTGGATGGGGAGAGATATATGAATCCATTAATATAATATATACACATTACACAGGGTATGGAGCAGTGGGTGCACATACTGTATGTATACAACCTGTTGTATACATACAGATACAATGCTGATTTGTGGGGGAGAGCTGTGTCTACATGCACAGAAACACTGTGAGCTCTGCTGAATGGAGCACCATCTATCCACATGTTAAGTCAACACCCACCGTCAATTGCTTAAGAGCGGAACTGGCGTTAATTTTTACGTGACATCACAGGGAGGAGGAGATTCTCATCCAGCGATCATGTGACTAGAGGGGCAGCTCAGGTTATAGCAGAATTTTACAGAGCAAAAGTTTTTAGTAAAGTGCTTGTCTATGGCAGTTGGTTCACATGAAAGGAACATGAAAAGTAGTGGCCTACACTTTTAAGTGGCTTTGTTTTGAGTAATATTTAGCAAAGCAAGAAGGTAATTTGTGATGAGTACTGTATAGATTTGGAAAACAAAAGGGATGACTTGCACTGGTATCTGGTAGACTTCTACAACAGTCCCCAGCCTCTCCTACTGATTGATGGTGAACAGAGCTACTGTACATCTAGAATTCCCTATAGGCTGTCAGCACTCTATAGGCAACTTTAGGATACTATTCACACTCTCAACTCAAGCCTACTTAGGAACCTATGCTGGCGGATGAAGAACATCATAATCACTTTGTACAGTTTTGAGTTAGAATCAAGTGACTGGGCTCTTATTTTGCATATCCAATCTTATACCTTCCATATAGTCAATCTGACAGTGGAAGAGTATTTCACCTAAAATGAACCATACGTTATGGATTAGTTGAGTCTCCTGGGCCAAGATACAAAATCTATATCAAGTCAACAATACTATAACCTACCAACAATAAGATTTATGTCTTCTTAAGGGGCAAATAAGGTTCTGGAGTCTACTCAGACACCAAATCTGTTTGTCTCTGAACCTTGTTTTTGGACATCATCTTAAAAGGGGTATTCAAGCCTAAATAAGTTATCACTTATTCACTGAATAGGTAGTAACTATAAGCCTCATTCACACATCAATTTTTCACATAGGTACTCTCTCTGTGCTTTTCACAGATACAACACGTACCCATTAGAGTCTAGGTGCCAGTCCGCATGTCCATGATGGGGAGAGATATGTCCATCTTTTTCGGAACCATGGATTAAACTTATCAATGCAAGTTTACAGGCTCATAATAATAACGGGCAACAAATATATGCCTGTTCAGCCATTTTTCCGATAAAAAATACTTTGCAAATTTTTTTTCTTACATTAAAATCATTGTTGAAACACTAATGATAAAAACTGAAACGCAAGTGCAAAAAAAAAATATCTGATCTAAAACACTAGACACTGTTTTTTCTTGCCCAAAGACCATTGTTGAGAGGAATGGAACTTAACACATTACTCATGCGCCCTGCTGCTCCATTCATGCCTATGGCACTGATGAGCATAGTCAAGTGCAGTGCTGAGCTCGGCTACCTTTCATAGTGGGACAGAATCAGGTACTATTACTTGGTATTCCATTTGTTTCTGGACTAAGGTTTGCTTTAAATCAGTTTAGCTAGAATCTTTTGGGTTTAATAAAAATTGAGTGCATGGTAGTGAAGGAGTTATCAGTGTGAAATATTCTGAATTCTGATATTTTTAAGTTTACCATTGATGCTTATTATGTTTTTGCCAGGCAAGCCTATTGTGTGGAACATAGTATTCAGGACTTTTAGGTAGCTTGAGAATAATAGAACAAGGACATCTTAATGTAAAAGACCACAGTGGTTGAAGTAGCTGAAAAACTCCTTATTGTTGAAGAGAAAGTGGAGCACAGTTATGCATTACTCGCATGTAGCCACTATTCATGCTCTGTCTATTGTCCTGTTGTCCTAATGAAGGTAGGAGTAACCCCATAAACATGCTGGATATCCTTCCATTTCACTTATTTTTAGAGCTGCAGACAATATATAGTTTGTTAATGGAAATATTCAATTGTACGGAATCTTTTTATCTTGATGAATGAGCCTATGTCTGAGCTAAACCTTACGGTGAGGTTGTCTTTTGTGTGAACTTGGTTGATTTTAGACGTAGAGAAGACTAGCTCTAGCATGTTTATTGAGTTATATGTTGCTGAGAAAGAATTCTGCTCCTTACTATTACAGTTTAGTAAACTTCTTTTGGTATAGATGGGACTAGGATGAAGCATGAATGGAATAAACAGTCCCCTAGGTATCCAATGCAGTGTCCTGGTATAGGTTAAATGGTTTTCAAGGCTTTTACATTTTCTAAGCCACTAATATTATTTAATTTTGGGCTCATCTCCTGGCAATGGTCATGGCACTATTTTTTGAAAACTACCGCTAGTGGGGGATGTCTACTACTATCATATTGACGAGATAGACCCCTAACCATCTCATATTGATGATTTCAATACAGTGCTGTGGGGCTGTTAACTCTGTACATCCTGCTTCTGCAGGAAATGGTAACAGCTGATCAGCAAAGGAAATAGGTGTCTGACCTACAACGATCTGACATTGATATCCTATGGTTACTATCTCATACAATATTGTCTTGATGATCACACTGTGCACTGATGGCACCATCAAGATCAATGACAAAATTGTGGCTGTAATACGCAGTCCTGGTACTGCTGCAACTGTATGGACTGAAGATAGTATGCTTTAACCTAGCAGTTTATACATTTTAGCATATGGGTGGACTTCATTTGTTATTTTTCCCCAGTCAAGCCTTTCTACGGTAAAAGAAAATAATTATTTGAAAACTCCTTTATTTTAGAGCTTGCAATTGTGGCAACTTTGTAATATCAGCAATGAAAAAGTGTGTCTTGAGCTGGAACTGATCTAATGCCAGTCCTTACAAGGACCAGAAACCGCAAAGGCAGCTGTGAGGACTCACTCTCTGAATGTGCTGGGGGATACTCACTTGGCTGCAGGATTGAAGCACAACAGTCCAGCCAGTTTATTAAAGTACAATTCAACCACTTGCCAGAAACCAAACATGAGCCTTCCTTCGGCTTTACAGAAATATTTATGATATACAGTCTTTCACATTCGCAGGCACACCCACTCAGCATCTAATACATCTCTCCCAGAGTATCCCAGTAAAGGTATCGTATTCGTAATCCTTCACTCACTGAACTCAGTCAGTACATAACCTCTTTCTCTGAGGTTACCTTTTGTGGAGCCATAAAAAGTTCCTCTAAGGCTGGGGTCACACATAGAAATCCATTTTTGGAAGTGATTTTCATCACCAATCCGTTTTTTTTTGGGTGCTTTTTGAGCCTCCTGCACCCCTGAACGTTTTTGGACTTAGTAATTTTATCATTAAAAACGCATGTGCGTTTTGTGCCATGCGTTAACGCATGCGTTTCCCATAGGACCCCATGTTAAAAAACGCATGCGTTTTTTAACTGATGCCAAAAACGTTGCTAGCAACGTTTTTGGCTCAAAAACGGACAGAGTAATGTTTTGAGGTCCAGAAAAAAACGGACAGGGTGTTTATTACATCCAATCCGTTTTTCTGTCAATTTTTGGACTTAGAAAAAAAAGTGACAAAAATGAAGCCAAAAACGGACCAAGGGCTTATGTGTGACCCCAGCCTAAGACTGTCAATGAGGCGGTAAACAGGGTAAGGGGAACTCGGATACTGGGATAGGCGGTTGCTTCGATGGGGGAATCACGGCTGGTCGGTTCCCGATTCCGTGCCCTGGACCCTCAGTGGTAGGGGATGGGGGTGATGATGGTGGGGAAGAGAATGGTATTGTGATGCCACCTGTGGTACCTGGTAATAGGTTACCAGCGCTGCGGCAGGCAGCTGATGTGATGGGAGGCAGCATTGGGTAGTACAGCTCCCCACAGGTGGAGCTTTACCTCAGGGCAGCGGGGCAGATGAGGGCAGTAGTAGTAGCGGTCCTGCTGTGAACTCTGCAGGCGGCGGCAGGGAAGCGGGCACACACATACAGGCCGGTAACAGGCACGGTCCAGGAGGGTAACCAGGTGTCAGTGCAGCTTGGGGCATTCACCTTGGAGAGTTGTGAGGCCTCTTCTGTTAGTATGTGCGTCTTTTTGGGGTAAGCTCTGCCTGTAGCTGAACCTGCTGCTACTTCTCCCTCTCAGGGTGCTGTTCCACAACTGACAATGAGGACTTCTCCGTGAGATTTCTATCCTCGGCTAGGTCCCTAGTCCTTTACTTGGTCAAGTTTGGATTCTTCTATTTGTTACTTCATGGGGACTGGATCCTCCTGATCTGTCAGGACTATTCCTGCTACTATATCTTATCAGCAGTTGCGGACTCCGGTGTCCAGGTAACTAAAGGGTTCAAAAGTCTGTTCCCTTCTTCTTGCTTCTCCCACTGGCCTCCGTCCCTCTCCCTAGGGCTCAGCACAGCTGGGTCAGTGTCCCCTGGTTCTGGGTCTGCTTGGTCCCAGCAACCAGCTCCTTACAAGTGCTCTCTCCTCCGTCTGACTGGAACTGAACTAACCAACTGACTCCCCTCAGGCCTGGATCTTTTATAGGGGATCTGGCTTAAGGACAGCCAGTGGGGCTCCCCCTTCATGTCCGGGGTTGAAGGTGTTGCATGCTGTGTGTACCAAGGTGTACATCCCTCCCTGCATCGGTGGGTCCTGTGGCAATCCCCCGCAGGGGTGCCACATCAGCAAAGATTGTAAACACAGGACCTCTAAGAGGCTCCTTCTCGCAGCACAGCAGTCTCTGTACTAAGTACAGTCTCTGCACATGTCAAACACACAGATTCGGATCATTAAACATAGGAGAGACACACCCATGTGTGGAGGTATGTGTTTAGTCAGACACACCCATATCTTTAGCTGTCTGTTCACCACCGGGCTTTGAATATCTTAAGAAATCTTGTGGCACTACAAGTCCCAGCATAACATCCACATTTACACCACAGAGGACAACAACCTCTGTGATACATACTGGCCATTCTTAATGCAGTCTGTCACCATGATACACACCTAATAAACCTGTGGCCAGGTTGAATGTCACCCTAGTAAAGCAATATAGTAGTGACAGATACCTTGATTATAGAAATGTCAAGTGTCTTCTTTGAATAGTTTCCAGATAATTACAATATATTAATTGTAGCGTCCTTTCAATGTTGTTCATAATCTGGAGTTCTCAAAATTTATGATTGGAGAGCTACTTCTGCCTACCTGCCATTAACTGAAAGCTTTCTCCCAGTGGTATAAAGGCCGCTTTATACGTCGCAATATCGTTCCGATATTGCATACAATTTCACGGAAGCGCGCACGTTTTTGGCATTTGTCCAAGATCGCATAGGAGATGTTAACACAGGGAGATATCGGCAGGCAACGCAACTATGATGTCTTGTGCCCCTCTTGCACACTGTGTCTGAGCAACTCAGGGTACGACCAATTAACATTGGAGTGAATAGGGGAAGTTGCGCTCCAAATCGTAGTTGCGCTTTCACATAGCACAGTCCTGCCAGATCATCAATCCAATATTGCATGGTTGAAGAGCATGCACAATCCACAAACAATATCGTTTTTGCATTGTTCTTGCGTCGCATTGCTCATTTACACGACACAACACACGAACGATTATAAACTGCAACGTGACTTTTTATCGTAGTTGCGTTGTGATATCGCAACGTGTAAAGCAGCCTTAAGATATGTATAGAGAACATGCAATCTTTGCTAGTGTCGTACCCATATGTAAGCTGAAGCACAATCATAATTGCGCAACTTTGTTTGGATTTCTGCTTCCATGATATTGTAGAGTAGATTTGAGGAAATTAATTCTCTGGTCAATTGACCATATCAGGATTCGGTGGCTGTTAAACAGGAGCCCTATAAACTGCCCCTAAGTCTAGGGTCACATTAGCGACATCAATGCGCTAAAAGCTATCGTTTTTCTCATGTTGAAATGTTAAAAAACGCTAGTGTCAACGCATCCATAGGCTCCCATGTAAAAAAAAACATTACAAAAGTGCAATGCGTTTGACGCTATGCGTTTTTGCAAAAGCACCAAAAATGCAGTATATACTGTATATCTATATATGTGTTGTGTATATAGTGTATATGTATATGTGGGTATATAGTGTATGTCTGTGTATATATTGTATATCTATAAGTGAGTATACACTGTATATGAATTTATATGTGTATATACTGTATATCTATGTATGTGTATATACTGTGTATCTATCAATATGTGTGTATATAGTGTATATCTACATGTATATACTGTATATGTATGTGTGTGTATATACTGTATATGTATGTATATATGTGTATATACTGTATAACGATATGTGTATATACAGGATATCTATATATGTGTACATACAATATATCTATATATATGTGTATATAAACTATATCTACATCTATATATGTGAAAATACTGTATATGTATATGTATCTGTGTGTATATACTGTGTATGTATATACTGTATATCTACATCTATGTATATATGTGTATATAGTGTATATGTATCTGTGTGTATATAGTGTATATCTAAGTGTATGTGTAGATACTGTATATGTACATATATATATGTATAGATGTGTATATAGTGTATATATATATATATATATATATATCTGTGTGTATATACTGTGTATCAATATATATCTAGCTGTGTGTATATACTGTATATCTAGGAGGAGGAAGGAGGAAGAAAAAACATCTATCCTGCTGGGAGAAGAAGAGAGAGCAGTGGAGATAGCAGTGCGGTATGTGAGCGAATGCCATAGACTGCGAGAAAAAGAGCTATGATGCCATGGACTCTATAGCCTCCACATTGGATCTCCCTCCATCCACCTTTCCTAAGCCATGGACTATAGCCCCCACCCTGGACTTGCCCCATTCACCTTCCCTATGCCATGGACTATAGCCCCCCCATCCTGGATCCATCCCATCCACCTTCCCTACAGCTCCTACCCAACATCCCCACAGTCCCTATCTCTATTCCCTTTATACAATTGCTTTGGCAAAACTGAGATGTATTTGGTCCTGCCAATAAAGCTTCTTTGAATCTTGAATCTTGAATCTATCTATATGTAATTGTGTGGATATAGTGTATATCTATATCTATCTGTATGTATATAGTGTATATGTATATATGTGTATATATTATATATATATATCTGTGTGTATATAGTGTATATGTATCAGAGTGTATATATTGTATAGCTATATGTATGGATATACCGTATATACTCGCGTATAAGCCGAGTTTTTCAGCCCAAAATTTGGGCTGAAAAGTCCCACCTCGGCTTATATGCGAGTTATATAAATTTTACAGCCGCAGCCCCGGTGGTATACAGGCCCCCCCCATTAAGCTCCAGGGCCCCCCCTTGCGCGGCAGCCTGTGAAGTAAAATCATACTTGCCAGTGTCCTGTCGCGCCGTCCGCAGCTTGCCGACACACGATCCCCGGCTTCATTCCGCGTCTTCCGCATTCCTCTCTAGTCGCGGGCAATGACGTCATTGCCTGCGACTAGAGGAAGTCGGAAGCCGGAAGACGCAGAATGAAGCCGGAGATCGTGTGTCGGCAAGCTGCGGACGGCGCGACAGGACACTGGCAAGTATGATTTTACTTCACAGGCTGCCGCGCAAGGGGGGGCCCTGGAGCTTGATGGGGGGGCCTGTATACCTCCGGGGCTGCTGCTGTATACAGCCCTGGGGCTGCTGTATACACCACTGGGGCTGCTGGCATATACCTCTGGGGCTGCTGACATATACCTCTGGGGCTGCTGGCATATACCTCTGGGGCTGCTGGCATATACCTCTGGGGCTGCTGGCATATACCTCTGGGGCTGCAGGCATATACCTCTGGGGCTGCTGGCATATACCTCTGGGGCTGCTGGCATATACCTCTGGGCTGCTGGCATATACCTCTGGGGCTGCAGGCATATACCTCTGGGGCTGCAGGCATATACCTCTGGGGCTGCAGGCATATACCTCTGGGGCTGCATATACCACTGGGGCTGCATATACCACTGGGGCTGCTGCTGTATACTACCACTGGGGCTGCTGCTGTATACTACCACTGGGGAGGCTGCTGTATACTACCACTGGGGAGGCTGCTGTATACCTCACTGCTGGGGGTTGTATACCTGTGCTGGAGTCCACCCTCGGCTTATACGCGAGTCAATAAGTTTTCCCAGTTTTTGGGGGCAAAAGTAGGGGGGTCGGCTTATACACGGGTCGGCTTATACACGAGTATATACGGTATGTGTATATATTTTATATGTATATGTGTATATAGTGTATATGTATGTATGTATATAAACGGTATAGATTCAAAGATTCAAAGATTCAAAGAAGCTTCATTGGCAGGACCAAATACATCTCAGTTTTGCCAGAGCAATTGTATAAAGGGAATATAGATAGGGACTGTGGGGATGTTGGGTAGGAGCTGTAGGGAAGGTGGATGGGATGGATCCAGGATGGGGGGGCTATAGTCCATGGCTTAGGAAAGGTGGATGGGGGCAGATCCAATCTGGAGGCTATAGTCCATGGCATCATAGCTCTTTTTCTCGCAGTCTATGGTATTCGCTCACATACCGCACTGCTATCTCCACTGCTCTCTCTTCTTCTCCCAGCAGGATAGATGTTTTTTCTTCCTCCTTCATGGTGATGAAATCCGGGAAGAGATGTGAGAGTCTCCTGAAGTGAGTGTCCCTCACTGCTGAGTATTTGGAACAGTGTAGCAGGAAGTGGGTTTCGTCCTCCAGGGCCTCCTGATCACAGTGTTGGCACAGTCTTTCCTCCCTGGGCTTGTATCTCTGCCTGTGTCGGCCGGACTCGATGGCCAGACTGTGGGCACTGAGTCTATATCGGCTCAGGATCTTGCGGTCTCTGGGATCCGGGAGTTTCTCCAGATATGGGGCCAGTTTGTAGTCTCTCTGTAGACTCCGGTAGATGGTCAGTTTCTGTGAGCTGAAGATATCGTTCTTCCAGTCACTGACATACCTCTCTTGGCCTTCGTCTACCATCTTCCTGATTCCTATAAAATGAGAATGCGCATAGGGTCTTATCCTCAATAGGAATCAAATCTCATACAGTATGAAAACTGCTCACCTGATTTAGTTGTGAAGCCCACAACTAGCTTGATCGCTCAAACACAGTAGCCGCAGCCGGGACCACACTTCCACAACGTGGGGGTGAAACTCTATCAGGGACCAAGTGTCTTTCGGTCCGCGCCGCTGCTCCAATGAGTATCAAAAAACACTGGAGTGCTTTGAAACAAGATATCTTCAGCTTTATTTTCCAACGCGTTTCGGAGCTAACACCCAGCTCCTTCCTGTATCTCAGGAGAGTTGGAAGGAAAGCCAGCACATGAATTTCTTTGTGGTCATCTTCACTTTTTGTTTTACAGGTTGGAAGAACGCACAGCTAGCTCAGCAACCATCTCCTTCCATGTGCTTCCAGAGGAAGTGTTTGTGTGATATCACAGCACTCCAGTGTTTTTTGATACTCATTGGAGCAGCGGCGCGGACCGAAAGACACTTGGTCCCTGATATAGATCTTCCTGATTCCGGCTTTTGTCAGGCTGTGATTGGTGTTCTGGTTGTGTTGGGCTTGGCTGGGCTGTTCCGAGGGTCCTGGTTTTCCTGTTTCCCCTATATGTATCAGGGCTTTATGGTGATGGGAGCTTGGATTGCTCCCATGTAGGTGAGCCCGGAATGACAGCGCCCTCTTTAGAACCGTTAGGTGTAGAGGGAATCTGCCCAGCTCTGCCCGACAGGCGCTGTATATCTATATGTATATATATATATATGTGTAGAAACGGTATATGTATGTATATATACAGTATATGTATAGATATATGTGTAGATAGAGTATATATATATATATATGTGTGTATATACTGTATATATGTGTATATACAGTGTATCTATATATGTGTATATAGTGTATATCTATATCTGTGTATATACTGCATATGTATATATGTGTATATAGTGTATATCTATCTGTGTATATACTGTATATCTATATATGTGTGTATATACTGTATATGTGCATGTATGTGTATATACGCTATATGTATATCTGTATGTGTTTATATACTGTATATCAATATATGTGTACATAGTGTATATACAGTATATCTATTGATATATGTGTACATAGTGTATATGTATCAATATATGTGTATATACTGTATATGTATATAGTGTATGTCTATATGTGTATATACTGAATATCAATATATATAGAGATGTGTATATAGTGTGTATGTATGGATATGTGTATATAATGTATATGTATCAATATATGTGTATACTGTATATCTATATATATGTGTCTATAGTGTATATGTATCTATGTGTATATACTGTATATCTATATATATGTGTCTATAGTGTATATGTATCTATGTGTATATACTGTATATCTATATATATATGTGTATATAGTGTGTATCTATGTGTATATACAGTATATCAATATATATATGTGTATATAGTGTGTATGTATGTGTATATACAGTATATCAATAGATTTATGTGTATATAAGGTATGTGTAGATATTCTATATCTATATGTGTGTGTTGAAATAGTGTATATGTATATAGAGTGTATGTATGTATGTATATAGAGTGTATGTATGTATATGTGTATGTTGTGCTGCTGGTTAGTCGTCCTGTGTGTGGGGGATTTTTGTCCCCTGTGGTGTGTCTCTCCCCGGATCTCCTCTCTGTCTCTCAGCTGCTGTGTGTGGGGGAGGTGCAGGGTGTGGGGCCAAAGCAGAGCAGGGGTAGACTGTAGAGCGCCAGAATGGGCTCCCCCCCGTTTCCCCCGTGCTCTATTTGCCCCTGCAGTGTCTTTGTTCCCCCTGCCCCCTGTGTGGCTTCTTACCCTTCTTAGCAGCTCTGATCGATTAATAGAGGGCCTGCAGTGATGTCTGAGTCATGTGAATGACAGAAGGTAGAAGGGGGTTTTCTGGGTTCCCATCCAACAAATTCTGACCTTGTGTCACGCCATGACAAAGGGAGTGCCCTGCATGTGGCACAACACAGAAGGGAAAACCAGGGAAGATGTAAACAAAGGCCCAAGCAACAAGGCAAGGAGAAAAGGGGTGACTGACCCCTGAGTTCCCTAACATCCTTAGACAGGTCCTTCCTCCCATGTGCCATCATGTACCTAAGTCTTTGCTGACCCTGAACTTACACTGCTTAGTGAGAATCGCAGCGAGACACTGGTCCCACTTCTTCTTAAAAAAAAAAAAAAAAAAAAATGTGGAAAGTAAGACTGAAATTTGGGGAAAGTCACAACCAAAGCACTCCTTAGCTTCTTCAGTAGGGAACTTCACAGCTAGAACAGATAAAACACTTCAGCCTACTCTAGTGGCTAGCTCCTTAATGTGGTCAGTATAGCATACCATACCATAGAGTAAAACCATGAGTTGGTAAATATAGCAACAGCATGCTGTGATAAAAGATAAGAGTAATTTCAGCCAGAAATGAAAGAGATCCTAACCCTTTCAGCATAAAATAAATGTAAATCTACTCTAACACAAGATGTAACCTGTGGACTATGTTAGGCTATGGGTTGAACTAGATGGACTTAAGGTCTTCCTTCAACCTTAAATAAGGTCTTCCTTCAACCTTAAATACTATGTTACTATGACATGACTCTCTAGTGACACCTGATCATTGGACTTGTGTCCTGCAAATCTATTCAGCCTTCTCTATTATAGGGCCTTTCAATGTATTTCTATCTTGTATTTCTACCTTGTGTTACTATTATGTCGTAGAAATCAGGGAACCATAAGTTAAGAAAAGTGATTGTCTCATCACAGCAATAAACACACCTTCATTTTCCGTATGTTAGCATCAGAAAGTGATGATGTAAAGTCAATAATGAAGTGACTTTACATAAACCCTGGTGACAATGAAAATGAGTTTGTATCCTCCTATAGACAGAAAGTATTATCTGTTCACACAGACAGTGATCTAAGAGCAGAAAGCACACAAACAAACAAAAGCTTCAGTAACGTGGCCGTTTGTACGACAGCTTGCATTTTTTGCGTAGGAAACAATGATATATCATCATTTTTTTTTCTTGCTTGCTTCAAAGGTTTATTAAGGATTCAGCATAAATCTTTGCTTTGTGTCTGCAGAAAGAACAGTTTAGCATAGCTAGAGTCAAATCCACGGCACAATTCATCAGGGTCCACTCAAGATAACCAAACGTGTGTGCGCTTTTATAAATGTTTAATTTTCAACATGACAGTAAATATGTTTAGCACTGTGATGGCAGGAAGGAGGCGTTTGTAATGTAAATCCCTACCACATTTTACAGAAGAGAAACTCATTGTGCCCTTTAATAATAAATGCTACTCTCTAGGAAGTGGGTGTACATAAAAATGTATGGATTTCAATGATCTACAATGTATTGCCAGTCTACCAGAATGGATTATTGGAGAAGAAATTGTATTTTTCAAAGAACCGCCCGCCTGCACACCATGACAAAGTATGCCACCAGAAAATTCATTTTGGGCCATTGATATAAACTATAGGAACAGCAATACCTGTGCTTGATTTTGTGACTTTGCTTTCTGCAATGTATGTCTGTTTTTTTCTATGATACATGAGATATAATGTATAATGATGGAAAGCATTACACTTCCCTAAAATCCCTAATACATTTTAATTTAAATAATAAAAAACTTAAATAGGTGTCCAAATCCTTACTGAATTTAAAATGATTCTCCATTAAATTTATATAACCAACCACTTTTATAATAAAGAAAACCAAAAGAAATGAACTGGAGTATAAGTGTGTATACATGCAATGTGTTGGAGGATGTTCATACTGGCCATTCAAGAGCAACAACCCAAGAAGAAAGCAAAAAGAAGTAAATATCCTAAAACAAGTAAGTAATCAGCAATAGTGCATATAAATAAAATAGGGTACTTAGTAAACATTATTTTGATCAAAAAAGCATAAAAGTCATCCCACCATATCAAGGTGATCCATATTTTTAAACACCTACCATATGTCTAGTGATGTAAATGTGAATAAGGATTAAGCAGGACCGAGGCCCAACATACACACCCAGCAATGGGATGCTATATAAACGAATGAGAGGCCTTGCCCTTTTTTGCATTGCTAAAAAAATCACAAAGAAAACCAAAAATAGTACCAGAGTGTAAGTTTGTATTCATGCAATCAATGTGTAGGAGCATGTTCACACTGGCGGTTAAACAGCAACACCCAATAAAAATAACAATTGAGCAGATGCCCTAGAAAAAGGAAATAAGGAACTTAGTTAACATTATTTTGATCCAAAGATTAAAAGCCATCCCAAAATGTCAAGGTACCTCATACTTTTATACTATCCTCGAATAAATAAAAAAAAAATCCCCACCTTTCCCTGTCTACTCAAACCTCCTTTTTGTGTTTTTCTTCCTTTCCTTTGATTACATTCCATTTTAGTCTCCCAGCATGCACTCTTGACTCCCAATGGAGAGATCATCAGTAGAGATGAGTGAACCTTTTGAAGTTAGGATTTGGTTTGCCGAATTGGCATTTCTTCACCAAACTGTTTGGATGAATAGTTTGCTGAACTTCGGAACCCCATTGAACTCAATGGGAGGCAAAATGAAAGTCATAGAAAAACCAAGAGGGCCTAAAAACTGCCAAAACAGCCAAAAATAGGGGCAGACACAATGAAAAGTTCAATCTATTTCACAAAGTTAAACATTTTTATCATTGTGCAATATGGATGCATAGGACAATGCCTAGCCCAGCATTTCAAGCTTCAACATTGATCAGGAACAGGGAAATTAGTGACAGGTGTAGGCATAGTGCTCAGAGAGCCCTATTAAATTAAAAAAACACACAACAAAAAACTCCAAGAGGAGTCTCCACATTTAAAAAAATTGGGGCCTGAAACCATGAAAGTGGCATCAGTTGACCCAGACTAAAAATTGTATAAAGGTGCAGCCTGCATGCATGGGACAGGATCTGGAACAGGGCCTAGCCTAGCACTTCAAGGTTAAAGAATGATCAGGTACAGGAGGATGAGTGACAAGTGTAGGACTGTTGGGATGGGGGCCATCATACTTCATGCAACAGTTCCAATAAATTTTATGCTCCGCTACACTCAGATGGCACAAGTATTAGATTTATGGATTGCTACTAAAAGAAGTAGTCAGGAGGGTCATTAACATGTATAGGCCTAGTGGGCAGAGGGCTGTCATATCTCCTGCAACCACTTCAATAAATTTTACGGTCTGTTACACTCAGGTGGCACAAGTATATGTTTCACTGACTACTAAAGGAAGAAGGATTCAGGTGGGTCAATGACATGTATAGGCCTAGTGGGCAGGGTACCCTCAATCATCATTCAATAACTTCAATAAATGTTGTGCTCCGGTACACTTAGATGGCACTAGTATAAGCTTTACCGACTACTTCCGGAATAATGAATAAAGTGGGTCAGTGACATGTATAGGCATGGTGCTTAGAGAGCCCTGCTACAATCTGGAAACCAGAAAGAAATATATCCCAAGAAGAGTGTTCTCATTTCAAAAAATTAAGAAGAAATAACATGAATTGATCAAGAATAAAAATTGTATAATTGTGCAGCCTGCATGCTTGGAACAAGTTCTAGAACAGGACCTGGCTAGAATTTGAAGGTTAAACATTGATTAGTAATAGGGGGATGAGTGACACATGTAGGCATGGCACTCACAGAGCCCTGCAAAATTCATAAAAGTGACAAAAAGGAGATCCCAATAAGTGTCAGCACAAAATATAGGGCCAGATACCAACAAAGTAGAATTAATTGACCAAGAAAATAAACTGTATAATGGCATTATCAATGCACCACACTGAAAAATATAACATTGTCTAGTCTGCCCAGTGTTTTACTAGGGTGGAAAAGTTCCTGGTTCATTTTGATAAAAGTTAGGTGGTGGAACTTTCAAGGAACAGTTGGATATGCTTATCAGTCAGGACACCTCCAGCAGTGCTGAAGACACATTCTGAGAGAACGCTGGCTGCCGGGCATGGAAAAATCCTCAAAAGCATAACTGCAGAGCTCATGCTACTCCTCCATTTTTAAAGCCCAAAATGCAAAATGATCCAAACCCCCCTGATGGCATGGTTATTAAGCTCTAGATACTACTGCACCCTCCTACATCCTATACCTCAAAGACCTTAACAGTTTCTGCTCTTATTGGATTTTGCACCATTGTAATGGAGTCTGATGATCTCTGTGGAACATTTTTATATATACTGGGTATATTGATACATTTTTTTTCTCTCTTTTACTTTCTGTTATCAGCTCTTTTCTTCTCTTTCCCTCCCCTCTCCCCTTCTTCCCCATATTTTTTATTTTTCTCTCCCTCTTTTACTTTCTGTTATCAGCTCTTTTGCTCTTTCCCTCCCCTCCCCCTCTTCTTCCCCATATTTTTCTTTTTAACTATTTTAGAACCTGCAGGTATGTGATTGGATAGATATAATTGATGTATATTTGTCACACATGCAAGAGGGGGCTGTTTTTTGCTTTTAAATTGTATATATTCTTGTTGTCTGTATTGCCATTGTACTGACGATTAAGTGGGCTAGACCCACGAAACGCGTCCAGTAGCTCCTTTGGAGCATGTGTGATTTTTAAATTTTTTGAAAATAAAAAGGAATTTTGTGGCACCGGATTCTACACTTTTTTCTATATTGATACATGTCTTTGAGACTTATTATAGTCAGTGCTACAGTAATTTTTTTTACTTCACTCCTTGTGTGCTGGACTGTTTCTGCAAAGAGATGCTTTTATACGGCCCTACAGAGACTGTCGAACAATCTGCATGCCTCTGACCTGACAGTCTAAGGTATGGAAATGCAAGAAACTACACACACTCCTGTAGAACAAGGCTGGTCAAGTGTAGACCTCAAGGGCCACAAACAGTGCATGTTTTCAAGATTTACTTAGAATTTCACAAGGTGCTGAATTCATCACCTCTGTGTGTGATGAAATTAGAACCTGTGTAATGCTAATGAAATCCACTGTAGTTGGCTACCCCTGCCCTGCAAGTCTTTGTGGAGGCAGCCAGGGGGCAAGAGGAATCCTCAAGCCATTTCACCACAACTGTGGATTTCCCTTTTAGGCCCTGTGCCCATGGTGCATTGTTTGATGCCTTTTTTGATGCAGATTCTTAAAATGCTGTGTGAGCAGGTGATGCACCCCAGGGTCATAGGGTACTCGGAACAAAGCTTTAATAATTCTGGGGAGTCACAGGAGTCGAGACCCGGCTCCGTAACCCTGAGCGTCAGATAAAAGTTTGGTGATGGTTGTGATACCACCCGTGATATTCGGCTAATGAGGCCGATGCTGCGGTACGGGATCTTTGGGGATGATGGGATTGCAGCTAAGGTGGTATCACTCCCCATGGGTAGAGCGGTTCCCAGGGTGACCAGTAAAGTCTATGGCAGTGGTAGGCCGTTGGGGTTATAACTCTGGAACACTTCAACGGCTCCCAGTGGTTATGAAATTGTTTTTTGTGACATATTGTACTTCATGTTGATGGTAAATTTGGGATAATAATTTACTTGTGAAAAAATCTGAAATTTGACAAAAACGTCAAAATGTTCAAACTTTTAATTCTTGTACCATTAAACCAGAGAGTAATTTCACACAAAATAGTTAATAGGTAACATTTCCCACATGTCTACTTCACATTAGCACAATTTTGGAAACACTTTTTTTGCTAGGAAGTTAGAAGGGTTGAAAGTCAATTAGCAATTTCTCATTTTTCCAACAAAATTTCCAAAACCACTTTTTTAGAGACCACATCACATTTGAAGTGATTTTGATGGGCCTACATGACAGAAAACACCCAAATGTGACACTACTCCAAAACTGCACCCCTCAGCCTACTCAAAATCACATTCAAGAAGTTTATTAACCCTTCAGGTGCTTCACAGGTGCTAAAGCAATGTTAAAGGAAGACATGAAAATGTTACTTTTTCCACCAAAAATGTAACTTTAGCCTCAATAATTGCATTTTCATAAGGGTAACAGGAAAAAAATTAACCCTAAAATGTGTTATGCAATTTCTCCTGAGTATGCTGATAACCCATAAGTGCTCTAAAAAGGCTGTTTGGGCAAAGAGCAGGGCTTGTAAGAGTAGCTTCATTTGACTTTTTGAATGAAAAATTAGCCGGAATCGTTAGCTGACACCATGTCGTATTTGGAAAGCCACTGATGTGCCTAAACAGTGTAAATGTCCCACAATTGACCTTATTTTAGAACTTAGACCCAATAAGAAATGTATCTAGATTCATGGTGAGCATTCTGATTCGCCAGGTGCTTCATACATTGAGCCATGAAAATGAAAAAGTACTTTTTTACCTCAAAAATGTTCTTTTAGGCTCATTTTTTTATTTTAACAGAGGTAACAGGATAAAATGGACCCCAAAATGTGATGATCAATTTGTCCTGAGTATGCTGATGCCCAATATATGTTGAAAAACTACTGTTTGCGCACAGCAGGGCTTGGAAGGGAAGGAGTGTCAGTAGACTTTTTGAATGCAAAATTGTCTGGAATCATCAGCAGACACCATGTTGAATTTGGAGAGCCCCTGATGTACCTAAACAGAAGAAACCCCCAAGAAGTCACCCCATTTTGGAAATAAGACCACACAAGAAATTAATTTAGATGTATGGTGAGCACTTTAAACTTCCCAGGTGCTTCACTGAATTATATAACTTTCAGCCATGAAAATGAAGAAATACTTTTTACTACAAAAATGTTCTTTTAGGCTCAATTTTTTAATTTTCACGGGGGAAACTGGCTAACATGTACAACAAAATTTGTTGCCCAATTTGTCCTACTCTGATACCTGATATGTGGTGGAAAACCACTGTTTGGGGGCACAGCAGGGCTCAGAAGTAAAGGAGCTTAATTTGACTTTTTGAATGGCAAATTAACTGAAATCGTTAGCTGTCGAGTTTGGAGGGCACCTGATGTGCCTAAACAGTGGAAAACCCCCATGATTCACACTATTTTGGAAACTAGACCACCAATGAATTTATTTAGATTTGAGTAGTGAAAATGAAAAAGTATTTTTTTTTCACAAAAATGTTGTTTTAGCAACAATTTTCTCATTTTCATAAGGTAAACAGGAAAAAATGTACCCCATGTTTGTTGTGCAATTTCTCTAGAGTGCAATTATACACCATATGTGCTGGAAAACAACTATTTTAGCACACAGAAAGGCTTGAAAGGAAAAGAACAATGTTTTGGATCTGTCAGGATTCCGTTTCTTCAGATTATCCTTTGTGTCGCCTCGCCCTTATCCGAGATGGCATCCACCACCTCATTCCTGTACTTGTGTCCTGCTTTCCTGCCTATTTAATGGTGCATTCCCGATGTTGCCATGGCAATGTTGGGTCACCTGACCCAAGCCTCAGAGATCATGTGATCTTGGATTTTTCACAGTGATGGTGCTCTGTATGGCAATGATTTACCATACAGTGCACAATCACTATGACAACAAAGACTACAACAAGGTATCAAGTGTCAAGTATCCTCTTGTTGCAGTCTCTGGGTTCATAGTGATAGTGCACTGTATAGCAGATTATTGCCATACAGTGCACTATCACCATGACCCCAGGGACTACAACAAAAGAACACATGATCCCTTGTTGTAGTCTCTGGGGTCCCGGTGATAGTGCACTGTATGGCAGATCATTGCCATACAGTGCACCATCACTGACACCAGATTACAACAAGGGATCAAGTGTCCTCTTGTTGTAATCTCTGGGTTAATGGTGATGGTGCACTGTATAGCAGATCATTGCCATACAGTGCACCAACACTATGACACCAGACTGCAACAAGAGGATACTTGATCCCTTGTTGTAGTCTCTGGGGGTCACGGTGATGGCGTACTATATGGCAGATCATTGCCATACAGTGCACCATCACTGACACCAGAAACTACAACAAGGGATCAAGTGTCCTCTTTTGTAGTCTGGTGTCATAGTAATAGTGCAGTGTATGGCAATGATCTGCCAATCAGTGCACTATCATCGTGACCCCAAACGATACATCTCTGTCAAGGCACACTGGCTCAACCTGGTGGAGGGTGGGACAAAGTCTCAAAGTGGACCATCACATATCTTACCCATGCCACAAATAGCGTGCCCAACTTCAATCGGGGTTTCCGCCTCATCATATACGTCGTATCTCCCCTCTTTCCTCTCCTCCATTCTCCGCTCCTCCTCTCCATCCTATGCTGACTTACCAAGTTGTGAGCTGTGCAGCAGCGCATCGGCAAAGGTGAAACTCCACACACTGCAGCAGAGCTGCGGCAAGGAATAAGACAACAGACTGATCAGTGGCTCTCCTCACTGCAACTCCAACCCGGTCTGCTTGTCTGCGATAATGGGCGTAACCTGGCAGTGGCTTTAAAGCTCGGGAAGCTGGTACACGTGCCATGCATGGCTCACGTGCTGAACCTAGTGGTGCAGACATGTATAAAAACATACCCTGACTTGCTGTACCTACTTGAGAAGGTGCATCGTATGTTGTGAATTCATTGGAGCTCCCTCCGGTGGTTGTTGCTGGTGATGCAGCTGACTGTGTGGGCTTCACAGGTAATGGTGATGATTGGCAATCTGGTTCTTGGAGCATATAATGGTTTGCAGTGGATCAATCCTTGCCAGTTGTCTTTGGTACCTGGAGGAGTTCACATCTCTCTGGTTTCTTCTGCTCTGTGGAATTCTTTGCAAGCTAAGTGGATGGTTTTTTGATATTTTGCTGCACACTTTTGTGTGCTCAAGGTTCTGCTTATGTTTTGTCTTATTCTGAGCTGTGGGTTTGCAATTTAGACAGTATATTTGTTTATCTGCTCTCAGATAGGAAATTTTCTTCCTAGGAATTTTACCATTCACTATTATCTGTTATTTCCAGTTCTGCTGGCATTTGATTTATAGAGGTCTACAGATATAGAGGGCCCTGAGTCTTAGTGACTCAGGGTAATTTTTATACTATCTGCTGTTGGTGTTTTTTTTTATAGTGTTTTATACTGACCACAATAGTATTCTATCCTGTCTTTCCTATATAGCTAGTTTGGCTTCTTTTGCTAAACCTTTTACTCTGCCTGTGTTTGTTTTTCTTTCTCTGGTTTCCCAGTTAATATCTGTGGGAGCTTGCTATTCTTTTGGGGTTCTGCTCTGAGGCAAGATAGCTTTTCCTACATCCATCTTTAGGAGCAGTTAGTTCTCCGGCCGTGCAGAGGTGTCTAGGTCTGGTTAGTTACATCCCACGGCTACTTCTAGTTGCGGTGTGTAGTCAAGGATTGTGGTCAGTACAGTTACCAACGACTTCTATGGAATATGAATGTTACTCCTGAGTCATCGGTTCATAACAGTCGCATTTGCGCCCACTTCCACCATTCCTCCACCACTGTTGCCGGCTTGCAGCGCTTCAAAAGCAATTTAATTTGCCAAGTCACCGACTCATTTGCGACCTGCCAACATGGTAGAACTTAACATATCATATGTTGGCAAAGATAAGTGAGCAGCAGAGGGCACTTGCTGAATACCAGCTTAAAACATGCCCATCAGACTGAGACTAAGCCAAGACACATGACAACTGTCGAGTGGGTGTGGATTGCTGACATTTGTGAGGTGATTGATAACTTTCAGTACTGCACCAAGCCGATCAGGCTATTATCAGCGTAACCATCCCTATGCTATGTCTGCATAATCTAAAAATGGAATTTTTGAGTCCCCAGCAGCTGGGTATGGAGCAAGATTTCACAATGTGTGATCCTACCCAGCCCAGCCAATATCATCAGACAAGATTGGGGGATGAAGATGATGAGGAAGACGAGGAGAGAGAGGACTTCTTTTTCAGTGGTACTGAGGGGACCCCTCATGCTACAGAAGGGACTTCCAACCCCAGCTTCATGTCTGTCCAGCATGGGTGGGCTTAAGAGTAGGAGGTGGAGGAGGAGAGTCAGTGTGAGGAGAGGATGGGTATTGTTCCTCCTTCTGGGGCCACAGAACATTTGCCTCTTTGCAGCTTGGCACACAAGGCACACGTCATATCTAACTGTCTGTGCCAAGACCCTCACGTGATCCACATTTTCAACAGCAACCTATACTGGTTGGCCACCTTTCTAGACCCACGGTACAAGGACAAATTTCCTTCGCTACTGTTGCAGTCACCAAAAGGTTTAACAATTGAATCCTTCAAGATGGCCATTGTCAATCATTTGACGGCAACATCACCCACAGACACTGCTAGCGAGGTACCAGCTTTGTGCAACAGCATGCATTAATGGGGAGAGACACACCCAGCAGGTCCAAAAGAGGTGGTGGTAAAATGTCCACATACTGAGCCATCTTCAATAAACTGGCTCATCAGCAAGGGCTAGCTGGACCGGTAACAATGTCAAGGAGGGAGAAGTTGAACAAGATGGTCAAGGATTATCTAACTGACCATACCTGCGTCCTTCTTGACGCTTCTGTTCCATTTAATTACTGGGTATCCAAGATGCATAGTTGGTCAGACCTCTTCTTATATGCCTTGGAGGTGCTGGCCTGCCCTGCTGCTAGTGTGATGTCAGAGCGTGTTTTCAGTGCCGTTGGGGCAATCATCACAGATACACGCACACGGCTGACTACAGAGAATGCAGTCAGGCTGACTTTGATAAAAAATTAACAAGGACTGGATTTCACAACAGTATTTAAGCCCTCCAGATGACAACACCCTAACCTAAAGTCACCCAAAATGTTATTTTATGCTACTGGTGATCACGTCTATCCCTTCCCATACAAACCTCTTTTCTTCTTCTTACACGTGTATTCGACTCCTGCTTCTGCCGCATGTACTTCATTATCAATAAGCTAACAACAATGTTCCGTTCATTATTATTACCTATCAGAGGCCCTTGTGATGAGACCCTCCTTCCTTCATCCACAATGATACAGCCCCTTGGGCTAATTTTAAGAGTCACTATGGCTATGTCTGCACACTGTGCACTAGAACTACTGTGCTAGTAGTCCTAGGCTAGCTTCATAATTGTTTGGCCCTTGAGGCCTGTTTCCTTCATCAACCATGATATAGCCTCTTGGGCTAATTTTTGGAGACACTATGGCTATGCCTGCACAGTGGGCACAGGAACTACTGTGCTAGTAGTGCTAGTATAGCATCATAATAGTTTGGCCTTTGAGGCCTGCTTCCTTCATCCACCATGATACGGCCCCTTTGGCTAATTTTTGGAGACACTATGGCTATGCCTGCACATTGGGCACTGGAACTACTGTGCTAGTAGTCTTAGGCTAGCTTAATAATTATTTGGCCCTTGAAGCCTGCTTCATTCATCAACTATGATACAGCCCCTTGGACTAATACTTGGAGACACTATGGCTACGCCTACACATTGGGCACTGGAACTACTGTGCTAGTAGTCCTAGGCTAGTTTCATAATTGTTTGTCCCTTGAGGCCTGCTTCTTTCATCAACCATAATACAGCCCCTTGGGCTAATTTTTGGAGACACTATGGCAATGCCTGCACATTGGGCACTGGAAATATTGTGCTAGTAGTCCTAGCTTCATAATTGTTTGGCCCTTGAGGCCTGCTTCCTTCATCAACCATAATACAGCCCCTTGGGCTAATTTTTGGAGAAACTATGGCTATGCCTGCACTTTGAGCACTGGAACTTCTGTATTAGTAGTCCTAGGCTAGCTTCACAATTAATTGGCCCTTGAGGCCTGCTTCCTTCAACAACCATAATACAGCCTCTTGGGCTAATTTTTGGAGAAACTATGGCTACGCCTGCACATTGGGCACTGGAACTACTGTGCTAGTAGTTGTAGCTTCATAATTGTTTGGCACTTGAGGCCTGCTTCCTTCATCAACCAAAATACAGCCCCTTGGGCTACGTTTTGGAGACACTATGGCTATGCCTGCACATTGGGCACTGGAACTATTGTGCTAGTAGTCCTAGCTTCATAATTGTTTGGCCCTTGAGGCCTGCTTCCTTCATCAACCATGATACAGCCCCTTGGGCTAATTTGTGGAGATACTTTGGCTATGCCTGCACTTTGGGCACTGAAACTACTGTATTAGTAGTCCTAGGCTAGCTTCATAATTAATTGGCCCTTGAGGCCTGCTTCCTTCAACAACCATAATACAGTCCCTTGGGCTAATTTTTGGAGACACTATGGCTATGCCTTCACATTTGGCACTGGAACTACTGTGCTAGGAGTCGTAGCTTCATAATTGTTTGGCTCTTGAGGCCTGCTTCTTTCATCCAGCATGATACAGCCCCTTGGGCTAATTTTTTGATACTCTATGCCTGCACATTATACAGTGGCAATGGAACAACAAGGACAGTAGTCCAACCTTTATAAATGTGAAGCCTTTGTCATGATGATGATGGGTGGCTTCTTTCTACGTTAATCATCACATAGACCCGGAGAAGATCGCTTTCCTTATGCCACTTACACATTGAGCTATCAGAAGATCACCTCCATCATCACTCGCTCTTACGGCACTTCTAATATATCACTACATGAGTGGCGTACGAGTCCCGCTTTGCCGGCAAAAAATGACAGGACTTCAAATAGTGTTTGCACATTCTAGAGAAGCAGTGGTGTAAAACAACTCGTGCAACCCCTGACCAGGTGCCCCCACATGTACAGCATACATTTTTTTCTACCATTTACACATTAAGGATGTGCACACACGTTGTGTTTTTTAACCCTATACGGGTTCTTTATACTCGTCGCTGAGCCGGATACCTAGAGCCTTCGCTGGCCCTGATTTTAGCCCTTAATTGGGAATGGCCGTGGGGAACACTAGTCCACAACCACTGCACTATAGGAGAAACGAGGGAAAGGAAAGACAGACAAGGACCAAGGCAGCAACTTCACGTCTGCTGTCAATTCATCAGGCAGCAGACAACTTCACAGCAGAAGAATCTCCAGAAAGCTTCTTTCACCTCCAGAAGGTTTGGCCAATATGAATTCAATCTCCAGCAAGACATGCTTACACCAAGGGATATATAAAGGGGAAAAGACCTAATGAGCTTGCTGGCAGCAGACTGACATTAACTCTTCCACTGCCTAAGGAAAAAAGGACGATTAATATCAAGTCTCAACACAGACATGAGACTGGGGTCAAAAGCTGTCACAAGTCTCCCTGGTAAGAGAGACCATCGTGACATTGTCCCTTGTATGTGTTCCCGTGATTGGGGTAGAGCTGGAACTGCAATAAACAATATAAAATCACGGTGAGTTACTATGATTTTGGAGGAAAGAAGTAATGATGTACCTAGATGAGGGAAGGAGCCAGCTACAAACTATGCAAGTAAGTATAAATAAGCCAACTCTTGCAATATTCAAGTATTGTACCCTTGTTTCAAGTGACGGTTCAAGTAAATTTTAAAGACTCTGATTGACTTTGTAAATGCTTTGGTCCTCACAAGGGGCGTTTCAGGACTGAACTGATGCACTGGGGAGACGGCCAGGGTAGGCTCAGCAAAGCTGTGGCTGTGCTGTTGCTTCAGCCCTGCCTTGCTATCAACTACCAAGGGCCCCTAGCGCCGGCATCCCAACACTCTGTTGCATGGTACTTAGCACCTACTAGCCCCAGCTAACAAAAGCAGAGGTACTGAGTTTGGTCCATACATGCCCATAGATCGCTTGGCGCTGAGTATGATAATGAAGAGAAGAGAATAAAGATAATTTTAAGAGGTATGCCAGGATGCAAGGGTGCACAGAACATATCATTAGTATTCTTTTTAGGAGAGAATTAATATGTTGGCTGCAATTTAATAATGGGAAACCTGAAGACAAGTTACCTTTAAAGAAACTTTCAGCTTTATTTAGAATAAAGACAAGTTAGTTGTGCAGGTACAGATTCGCTTTATTGGGTTAAATTCACAGAAAGAGTAAGAACTGAAAGTATCAATCAAGTCATCAAAGCGAGCAATCTTCCTAACTAGATCTACATGTCTGTGAAGAGCTCGATGTAATCAAGTCTCCAGCTAATGCCGTGAAAAATCAGGGGGTATTATGAGAAAGAAAGAAACAGGGCTACCAATGCTGCATAATCTCCATGTCTAATAGCCCACTCCAGCCGTGAAGGGCATGAGTGCGAGGGCAGGCAGAGAGAGTGGAAGATTAGTAGAGAAATGAGAGTAGGCCCTCTGCCAGTGCATTGGCAAGCAAATGGAACATCTTCGCTCATCACAAATGTAATTATAGCTGACAAGCTTGGGATAATTTTAGGAAAATTGGTATATGAGCCATTTTAGGAATTACACAAGACGAGTACAGATGTGACCTATGTTACCTGCTTCTATTTACAGGATGAAACCATATTCTAGAACGCTACGCTACACAGATTTCCAGTAGGACTCACTTGGCTTCTGACATTGCTTTGGAAGGAAACCAGGAACAGCAAGGATAGCTGAGCAGTATCACACTGCTTGTGTTGTGCTCCTGTCTATATCTTATAGTATTGTGTCTGATAATTGTACAATACTATATCATGACCATTATGTGTCACACAACCTAATTTTGACATATTTATCCTCATTTTTTGCCCTGTGTGTGCTCTGCTAAATTAGCACATTGAGGCAATATATTAAAGTATTATTCAGGTAATCTGTTGGTGGTTTAACTTGGCACTTTTTGGCATCCTAACTTGAACAATATACCGGATGGGCCATTTATATGGATGCACCTAAATAAAATGGGCATGGTTGGTGATATCAACTTCCAGTTTGTGGCATATTAGTATATGGGAGGGAGAAAACTTTTCCAGATGAGTGGTGACCATGGCGGCCATTTTGAAGTTGGCCATTTTGGATCCAACTTTATTTTTTTCAATGTGAAGAGGGTCATGTGACGCATTAAACATATTGAGAATTTCACAAGAAAAACAATGGTGTGCTTGGTTTTAACATAACATTATTCTTTCATGAGTTATTTACAAGTTTATGACCACTTATAAAATGTATTCAAAGTGCTGCCCATTGTGTTGGATTGTCAATGCAACCCTCTTCTCCCAGTCTTGACACACTGATGGCAACACCGCAGAAGAAATGCTAGCACAGGCTTCCAGTATCCATTGTTTCAGATACCACTGGATATCTGAAATTGCTACATTATTCAGATATCCAGTGGCATTGAGGTTTCCATTGATGTCCCGAAAGCTTACTATGCTTACCATCTTTTCAGTTAGCCATTAAAAGGTATCAACCACTGAGGACTCTCAGACTGCAATTAGGGATGAGCGAGCACTGAAATATTCGGACTCGCTAGACTCGTAACGAGTAGGTCCTAATACTCAGGTACTCGTTACTAGTCTAGCGAGTCCAATGTAAGTCAATGGGGAAGCGAGTATTGCGAGTAATTCCTCTGCTACTGGACCCTATAAAGAGGTCTGGCAGCAGAGGAAAAACCTGCAATTCCCCACTTCATTGTTTAAAAGCCAGCGGTAAAAAGCTGCCGGCTTTTAAACAATGCTGACAGCCGCTGACAGCTTCTCTGCTGCCTGACAGCGGGATCCACCGCTCCCCCCACCGCCTCCCCACCCTATCCTAACTTAGGATTGGGTGTGGAGGCTGCGGAGGGAGCGGAGGATCCTGCTGTCAGGCAGCTGGGGAGTGCAGAACAGACCGCGGCCAGCAGGGAGCTGTCCACGGTTGTGAACTGAGGTAAAACTATATTCTCCTGGATTGCCCCGGTCCGGTGCAATCCGGAACCATAGAGCCCTATGTTATGGGGTCTCGGATTGCACCGGACGGGTACAATCCGGGAGAATCCGGTTTTCAAACCAGTTTTCTCTTTTTGACGCCTTCCCGCCTGGATATTCAAATGAACAGCTGACTCAGGTCAGCTGTTCTTTTAAAGTTGCAGTGCTGGCAGGGTTCATGTGAGTTCATGCAGGCAAGCAAATTTCCCATGGGTGCACAGCTCTGCTACATCTCTGGTGGAGGTTCTCTACCAGAGATGTAACAGAGCTAAAGAAGAACCTGGATTGGACTACGTCAGACGGAATAGGATTTTTTTTTTAAATAAAGATGCAGTCCCTAAGTGTCTTTTTGTTTTGTTTTTTTCAAATAAAAATACTTTTTCTTGGTGTTGTGTTTTTATTTAAACAATTTAATAGAAATTCATGGCGGTCATGTCTAATATTGGCGTGACCCCATGAATTTCGGGCTTAGGGCCAGCTGATAACAAAAAGCTGATAAATGAGAATATAGAGGGTTCGACGTATTATGTCGGGTGCTCCAGAGAAAAATAGTCCAATTTGAAACTTATAGACTGGGCACACCAAACGAGATAAATGCGAACTCCACAAGTAGATTGAGGTGCAGAAAAAGTGTTACTTTATTTTGGCCACACAGCACATAGACCAACGTTTCGGCTCACAGGCCTTCCTCAGGGTCCTAGTATAAATTGCAATACAAAAAATACAAAAAATAAAATTACATTAGTAACACATGGAAAAAGTTTATGTGATTGTGTACACGGGGTGTCCGGTTAAAATTATCGTGTGGTGACAAAAAGAAGATAACACTCAGTGTCATAGTGTAAAATTGATGTGTCGTGAGTATAGGCGAGCAGGGTCATCTAATGCTAACTAAGGGTGCAGGTGAAAAGGAATAACAGTCTATGCTCAAAAAAGATCCATTAATCTGAAAAAATTGTGGCTACTTTGCCGAAGGGACAAGAATAAAGAGAAGAGCATAATTATGAATCAAGGTATAGGGAATAATTACTAAAAGAAGTACTGGTGGTATGGATATGTTGAAATTGAAATATCAAAGGGTTAATACTCCAACAAATCCTATGAATAGAGGACAAATTAGGAACATTAAATTGTAAAGAAAGTTAATGGGTACAGAGAACTGGAAGCCAAGGTGCAATGAGATTGTTGGCCTAATGCATATTAATCTGTATGTATTGCAACAACTATTGTTTGTTTAATATGATGTGATTTTATGTCTGCATGCATATTGTTCAGATGTGAACAAAGTTAAAAAAAAAAAAAGGTCCTCAGTCAGAGACAGGATGTCCCTCCCCTGCTCCCTGCATGCACATTCTAGTGTGGAACTGGAAGCTGAAGGTCACAGCAGATTTCTCTATCCCTCTCCCAGAAACCAGATTGATCCTATTCTCATGTTATAAGCTGGATGTTGTTAATTTTCAATAAATTAACATTCTCTGTTGCTCACTGTGGACATCACGCTGATTAACGCGCTGCTAACAAGTTATGGGCCCAGGAGTCACAGAAGTCCCAGACCTGCAGAAGACAGAGATAGAAAGACAACAGCAAACTGAGAAGAAGTGAAGATGGCCACTACCAGCAGTTCAGCAAAGTTTACAGTGCCAAGCCTGAATAACCAGAACTACCAATCCTGGAAATTCAAGGTGAAGATGCTGCTGATAAGAGAAGGTATGTGGAAATACACTCAGGAGCCCAAGCCTGACCCAGTACCACAGGACTGGCTAGAAATGGATCAGAAAGCACAGAGCACCATATCACTCAGCATAGAGGATGATCAGATTGTGCATGTGTGTAAGTGTAAATCTGCAAAGGAAATGTGGGAGCAGCTGCAGAAAGTACATGAGAGGATAAATCTAAGTAACAAACTCTATTTAATGAGAAAGCTATATCAGTCTAAGCTACACAGTGACCAGGACATGCAGGACTTCATTAGAAGCACTCTAGAGACTGTAGAGCGCCTGCGGGGCATTGGGGAAGATATGAAGGACTTCCGTGTAGCAGCACTAGTACTTCGTGGTCTCCCAGAAAGCTATGACACGCTTGTAACTGCACTAGATGCACGCCCAGATGATGAGCTTACATTGGAATACGTCGGAGGAAAGCTTGTAGATGAATATAAGAGAATGGCAGAAAGTGTGAGCAGCAAAGTATGCAACAAGGAAACTGCTTTACAAACACAGGATGAGCCCACCAGCAGAGACCACCCTAAAGAAACACGTGAATGTTTTATATGCAAGAAGCCAGGTCATGTAAAAGCTGAATGCAGAGTCTGGAAAGCTAAAATAAATCAGCTAAAGAAGCAAAACAGTAAACAAAGAGTTAAGAATGCTGTATGTGAAAATAATGATTCTGTAAATACTGAGGCTGCATTCACATTAGTCAATGCATCTAAATCAAAGCATGCATAGTGTATAGATTCTGGTGCAACCAGTCACATGACCAATGACAGAGACTTCTTTACTAAGCTTAACCAAAGCAAGTCAGAGAAAGTGATAATGGCGAATGGTCAGTGTATGAACTCAGAAGGCATAGGAGATGGTTATATTGATTGTAACTAGTGATGAGCGAGTATGCTCTGCGCTGCTCGGTACTCGCACGAGTATCACTGTACTCGGGCTACTTGGCGAGCACCGAGTAATCTCGCAATACTTGTGCTGTGCTCGTGGTCCTCATCCCTGCATGTTGGCGCTCTTTAGAGAGCCAGACCACATGCAGGGATTGGCTGGCAGACCACTGCAATGCCACAGCCCTGTTAGTTGTGGCATTGCAGTGATTGGCCGGCCTACATAGCGTGACCAAGCCTTTATAAGACCCGGCCGCGCTGTGCTCTGCACACAGCCATCCAGACAGTGAGTGTAGGGAGAGTGTCTGCTGCTGCTTAGGGACAGATTTGCGGCCCTCATAGGTAGATCTGGAGCAGGGCTGCAAACTGCTGCTGACCACAACAGTCCTTCTCAGGACTAATCTAGGAGGATATAGGCAGGGTGATCCAGATCGGGATCCAAGCTTTTCTGTGACCATAACAGTCACCAGACTGTTGTACTTACTAGCTTGATACAGGTTAGGGACTAAAATCCTTCTCTCCTGTGACCATAACAGTCACCAGACTGTTGTACTTACCACCTTGATACAGGTTAGGGACTAAAATCCTACTCTCCTGTGACCATAACAGTCACCAGACTGTTGTACTTACTACCTTGATACAGGTTAAGGACTAAAATCCTTCTCTCCTATGACCATAACAGTCACCAGACTGTTGTACTTACTACCTTGATACAGGTTAGGGACTAAAATCCTTCTCTCCTGTAACCATAACAGTCACCAGACTGTTGTACTTACTACCTTGATACAGGTTAGGGACTAAAATCCTACTCTCCTGTGACCATAACAGTCACCAGACTGTTGTACTTACTACCTTGATACAGGTTAGGGACTAAAATCCTACTCTCCTGTGACCTGAACAGTCACCAGACTGTTGTACTTACTAGCTTGATACAGGTTAGGGACTAAAATCCTACTCTCCTGTGACCTGAACAGTCACCAGACTGTTGTACTTACTACCTTGATATAGGTTAGGGACTAAAATCCTACTTTCCTGTGACCATAACAGTCACCAGACTGTTGTACTTACTACCTTAATACAGGTTAGGGACTAAAATCCTACTCTCCTGTGACCTGAACAGTCACCAGACTGTTGTACTTACAAGCTTGATACAGGTTAGGGACTAAAATCCTACTCTCCTGTGACCATAACAGTCACCAGACTGTTGTACGTACTACCTTGATACAGGTTAGGGACTAAAATCCTTCTCTCCTGTGACCATATCAGTCACCAGACTGTTGTACTTACTACCTTGATACAGGTTAGGGACTAAAATCCTACTCTCCTGTGACCATAACAGTCACCAGACTGTTGTACTTACTACCTTGATACAGGTTAGGGATAAAAATCCTACTCTCCTGTGGCCTGAACAGTCACCAGACTGTTGTACTTACTACCTTGATACAGGTTAGGGACTAAAATCCTTCTCTCCTGTGACCATAACAGTCACCAGACTGTTGTACTTACTACCTTGATACAGGTTAGGGACTAAAATCCTACTCTCCTGTGACCATAAGAGTCACCAGACTGTTGTACTTTCTACCTTGATACAGGTTAGGGACTAAAATCCTACTCTCCTGTGACCTGAACAGTCACCAGACTGTTGTACTTACTACCTTGATACAGGTTAGGGACTAAAATCCTTCTCTCCTGTGACCATAACAGTCACAAGACTGTTGTACTTACTACCTTGATACAGGTTAGGGACTAAAATCCTTCTCTCCTGTGACCATAACAGTCACCAGACTGTTGTACCTACTACCTTGATACAGGTTAGGGACTAAAATCCTTCTCTCCTGTGACCATAACAGTCACTAGACTGTTGTACTTACTACCTTGATACAGGTTAGGGACTAAAATCCTTCTCTCCTGTGACCAGAAGAGTCACCAGACTGTTGTACTTACTACCTTGATACAGGTTAGGACTAAAATCCTTCTCTCCTGTGACCATAACAGTCACAAGACTGTTGTACTTTCTACCTTGATACAGGTTAGGGACTAAAATCCTACTCTCCTGTGACCATAACAGTCACCAGACTGTTGTACTTACTACCTTGATACCGGTTAGGGACTAAAATCCTTCTCTCCTGTGAGCTGAACAGTCACCAGACTGTTGTACTTACTACCTTGATACAGGTTAGGGACTAAAATCCTTCTCTCCTGTGACCATAACAGTCACCAGACTGTTGTACTTACTACCTTGATACAGGTTAGGGACTAAAATCCTACTCTCCTGTGACCTGAACAGTCACCAGACTGTTGTCGCTGTATACAGGCAAAATGCGCAAGGGCGTTGGCAAGGGCGTTGAAAAAGAACAAGGAAGTGGACGTGATGGTGGTGCAGGCAGAGGCCGAGGTCGTGTGCAAGCACTCATTTCGCAACAACAAAGGGCCACATCTCCTCGCTCGCACGTCCTGTCCCAAATTCTTGGGGCCCGCAGCAGTACACCACTGTTGAACCAAGACCAGTGTCAACAGGTTGTTACTTGGATAGCGGATAATGCTTCAAGTCAGATGGGCACCTCCACAAACACCCTGTCTTCCACACGGTCAAGTGTCAGTAGCCGTGATACTGCACCGCACATTTTCCAACCTGATCCTCCTTCCTACCACCATGCCGAGTACACGTCCACGGACATTACTGATCCCACAGTAGGACACTCGGAAGAGCTGTTCACGTATCCATTCGCAGAATCTGGCCTCTCGCCAGCTCCTGTTGAAGAGGTGATGAGGAGATTGTATGTACAGATGCCCAAATATTCGAGCAGCCACATTCTCACGAATGGAACGTTGGCAACGTGTCTCAACAAGGGGTGGACGATGATGAGACACAATTGCCAGGAAGTCAGGCGGAGGATCAGGGTGCGGAAGAGGAAGACGACGTGGTGGATGATCCAGTAGCTGACCCAACCTGGCAGGAGGATATGCAGAGCGAGGCCAGCAGTGCACAAGGGGAGGGAGGCGTAGCATCCCAACAGGCAGTACGAAGCAGGGTCGTATCCGCAGGCAGAAGGCAGGCAACCGTTCCCCGGAACAACAACACGACTCAAGGTGCCTGTGCAAATGATAGGTCTTCCTGAGTCTGGGAGTTTTTTAAGTTGGCTCCAGATGACTCTAAAAAGGCCATTTGCAACAAATGCCCTGCCAGTATCAGCAGGGGTACGAAAACTAGCAGCCTGACCACCACCAGCATGATCAGGCACATGTCAGCCAAGCACCCGACTTTGTGGAAAGTACAACAGAGTCAAGGAGCGGTGCTTGCTGATGTCACTGCTACGTCTACGCGTGTTGTGCGTGCGAGCCAATCCCCTGTCCATGCTGGCCGCGAACAAGCCTCCGGCCCTGCACCTGAAGTTGCCCACGAACAAATAACACCACCATCAAGCACGTCCTGGTCCCAGCGCAGCGTTCAATTATCCATTCAGCAAACCTTTGAACGCAGGCGCAAATACGCTGCCAATGCCCCACATGCCACAGTCCTGAATTCTCACATTTCCCGACTCATAGCGCTAGAAATGTTGCCTTTCCGACTGGTGGAGACGGAAGCATTCCGCGACCTGATGGTGGCTGCTGCCCCACGTTACTCGGTCCCCAGCCGCCACTATTTCTCCAGATGTGCCGTCCCCGCATTGCATAACCACGTGTCTAACAGCATCACACGTGCCCTGAACAACGCTGTTTCAGCCAAAGTCCACCTAACCACAGACACGTGGACAAGTGCTTGTGTGCAAGGCCGCTACATCTCCTTGACGGCACACTGGGTTAATATTGTGTAGGCTGGGACCCAGTCTGAGCGAGGGACGGAACACGTCCTTCCCACACCAAGGATAGCATTCCCTACCTCTGTCATGGTTTCCCCGACACTCTACAGCTCCAGAATGTCATGCTCCTCAGCATCCTCCTCCTGCGCATCCTCATCCACTGTACCCTCCACACCAGTCCCAAGCTGGAAGCACTGCAGCACTGCCTCTGCGAAGCGGCAACAGGCTGTGCTGAAGCTAGTCTGCATAGGTGACAAACCCCACAATGCAGAAGAGGTGTGGACAGCTCTGAAACAGCAGGCAGATCACTGGCTCACACCTCTGAACCTAAAGCCAGGAAAGGTCGTGTGTGACAATATCCGGAACCTGGTGGCAGCTTTGAGACGTGGCCAGCTGACGCATGTTCCATGCGTGGCCCATGTGCTCAACCTGGTGGTTCAGAGGTTTCTAAAGTCATACCCAGAGCTGTCTGAACTGCTGGTAAAAGTTCGCCGTCTGTCTGCACATTTTCGCAAGTCACCTTCTGCTTCAGCCGCCTTGCCGGCTTTCATCGCCGTTTGAGTCTTCCGGCCCACAGACTGGTGTGTGATGTCCCCACGCGTTGGAATTCAACTCTGCACATGTTGGTCAGGATATGTGAGCAGAAGAGGGCAGTTGTTGACTACCTGCATCACCTAAGCCATCGGGAAATGGGTCAAACTCCACACATAACACCTGAGGAGTGGAGATGGATGTCCGACCTATGCACCGTCCTCCAAAACTTTGAGGACTCCACCAAGATGGTGAGCGGCGATGACGCCATTATTAGCGTCACCATACCACTACTCTGCCTTCTAAAACGGTCTCTGCTGAAAAACAAAGAGGATGCATTGCAGGCGGAGCGCGATGACTTGGAGCAAGAAACAGTAGTGGGTGATAACACACAGCCCAGCCTCATCTCATCACAACGTGCAGTGGAGGACTATGACGAGGAGGAGGAGGATGAAGACATGGAGCAACTCTCTGGCTAAATTGAGGATATGACATGCACACCAGTCATACCCTCGATTCAGCGTGGCTGGCCAGAGATGAGGAGGACAGCATGTTCAGTCATCGTGTTGGTCCGGATACTGAAGTGATGGCTGTTAAGAGTCTGGCGCACATGGCTGACTTTATGGTAAGCTGCCTGGCTTGTGACCCTCGCATTCAGAACATCTTGGCCGACAATTAGTACTGGTTGGCAACACTGTTAGACCCACGCTACAAGGAAAACTTTATGTCTCTCATTCCTGAGGCGGAGAGGTCAGGCAAAATGCAGCAGTTCCAGAAGGCCATAGTCACGGAAGTAGGCAAAGCATTCCCCTCACAAAACGCTAGCGGCATAGGTCAGGAATCGGTGGGCAACCAAGGCGTACGGCCGAGAGGGGCACAAGTCCAATCCACCAGAGGTAGGGGAACAGTCTTTACGATGTGGGACAGTTTTATCAGCCCCTCACGTACCACAGCCCCAGAGGTGCGGGGTAGTGCCACAAGAAATGCTAAGTTTGGCCAGATGCTGAAGGAGTACCTTGCAGATCAAACAACTGTACTGCGAGATTCCTCTGTGCCTTACAATTATTGGGTCTCCAAGCTGGACACGTGGCATGAATTGGCTCTCTACGCCTTGGAAGTCCTGGCCTGCCCTGCCGCTAGCGTTTTGTCAGAGCGTGTTTTCAGTGCCGCAGGTGGAATCATTACTGATAAACGCACCCACCTGTCAACTGAAAATGCTGACAGGCTGACTCTGATCAAGATGAACAAGGGTTGGATTGGGCCAGACTTCACCACACCACCAACAAATCACAACTGAATTTAAATTTTGTTATGGGAATTTGCCATGTACCTCCACTCACCCATGGGTACACACTTCTGGACTTTGGCTAATCGCTGGACTGCTTCTCCTTCTCCTCATGTGCCACAATGATGACCGTTACAATAGTTAGGCTGTTGTTTCAGGTATACCCCCAGTGGTAAATTTTTTCGCCCATTCTTTTAGAATGTGCATTACAACGACAGGAGACCCGCTCCTTTTCAATGGGAAAAATGTTTTGAGGCCCTCATGCATGTCTCTATCCAGGGACAATGTGGAACCTCCCAATTTTTGGCTGCCCTGCCAAAGGGCTATACTACAATACACCCACTTGAGGTTTACAGGCCCTACTGCACGTCTGTATGCATCGGTCATTGTTGAACCTCCCAATTTTTGACTGCCCTGCCAAAGGGCTATACTACAATACACCCACTTCAGGTTTACAGGCCCTCCTGCACGTCTCTATCATGGGACAATGTGCAGCCTCCCAATTTTTGGCTGCCCTGCCAAAGGGCTATACTACAATACACCCACTTCCTTACAATGGGCACTTCAGGTTTACAGGCCCTCATGCATGTCTCTATCCAGGGGCATTGGTGAACCTCCCAATTTTAGACTGCCTTGGCAAAGGAAAATACTAGAATAGACCCAGTTCCTCAAAATGGGCACAATATGTCAAGACAGGGCTTCATATACGTCTCTTCTCAGGGACATCGGAGTGCCGCACAATGTTTTCACGTAAAATCTTTCATGACATCACAAAAAGTAACATACACCAGCTGTATCTCACTATTGGGTATGTGCCCTTAACATTTCCACCCTGAATTTTTATTTTGGTGTCATTTTGGAAGGTTTTCTGGTGACTCCGTAAAATTGGCGTGAAACTCGGACAAGATTGTTCACAGCTGTGACTTTTGAGTGAGAAATGCTTCCAGGGGTCTTCCCCATGGTGTTGCCATGTCATTTGAGCACTCTTCTGAGACTTTTGTGACATTTTTAGGGTTTCTACATGCTGCCGGCAGTCATTTCATAAAAATACTCGGGTCTCCCATAGGATAACATTGGGCTCGGTACTCGGGTCGAGTACACGAGTATCTCGGGATGCTCGGCCCGAGCTTCGAGCACCCGAGCATTTTAGTACTCGCTCATCACTAATTGTAACATCTCTGCAACGCAAAGCAGAAGGATTCCTGTGAAGGATGTGCTATATGTGCCTAGTCTTGAAAGTAATCTATTATCCGCGAAAAAGCTTACAAAACAAGGGAATGAAGTTACATTTAAGCACGATAGCTGCATCATCTCAAAAGAGGGTCACACACTAGCAAAAGGAGAAATCAAAGATGAACTGTATCAGTTGAAATGTAAAGAGTGTGTATGCACAGGTAAGCAAGAAATGCACAAGAACTGTATTCATGTATGGCACAGACGGCTTGCACATAGAGACCCAGAAGCAATAAGAAAGTTATTTCAAGAGCACTTAGCTGATGATATTACAATTGATCCATGTAACCAGACAATGAGGTGTACCAGCTGTATCAAAGGGAAAATGTCCAGAAAGGCCTTTCCTAAGAAAAGTACTACAAGAACAAAACAACCACTAGATTTAATACACACAGACATCTGTGGCCCAATGCATATTCAGACCCCTGGAAAGAAGAGATATTTTCTTACATTCATTGATGACAATTCAAGATACACAGTTGTCTACTTCACAGCAAAAATGAAGTTCCAGAGAAACTTGAAATATATCTAGGTGAAGTATATAACAAGTTTGGGAGAATGCCAAAAGTTCTACGTGCAGATAATGGGACTGAATATACAAGTAGTGAGACACAGAGCATTTTAAAGAGAAATGGAATCATATTTCAGACCACTGTACCATACAACCTTGATAGTGATGAGCGAGTACTAAAATGCTCGGGTGCTCGAAGCTCGGGCCGAGCATCCCGAGATACTCGTGTACTCGGCCCGAGTAACGAGCCCAATGTTATCCTATGGGAGACACGAGTATTTTTATGAAATGACTGCCGGCTGCCTGGAAAAACCCTAAAAATGTCACAAAAGTCTCAGAAGAGTGCTGAAATGACATGGCAACACCATGGGGAAGACCCCTGGAAGCATTTCTCACTCAAAAGTCACAGCTGTGAACAATGTTGTCCGAGTTTCACGCCAATTTTACGGAGTGTCCAGAAAACCTTCCAAAATGACACCAAAATGAATATTTAGGGTGGAAATGTTAAGGGCACATACCCAATAGTGAGATACAGCTGGTGTATGTTACTTTTTGTGATTACATGAAAGATTTTACGTGAAAACATTGTGCGGCACTCCGATGACCCTGACAAGAGACGTACATGAAGCCCTGTCTAGAAATAATGTGCCCATTTTGAAGAACTGGGTCTATTGTAGTATCTTCCTTTGCCAGGGCAGTCCAAAATTGGGAGGTTCACCAATGCCCCTGGATACAGACATGCAGGATGGCCTGTAAACAAGAACTGGGTGTATTGTAGTATAGCCCATTGGCCAGGGCAGTCAAAAATTGGGAGGTTCAACAATGACCCATGCTTACAGACATGTAGTAGGGCCTGTAACCCTCAAGTGGGTGTATTGTAGTATAGCCCTTTGGCCAGGGCAGACAAAAATTGGGAGGTTCAACAATGACCCATGCACACAGACATGTAGTAGGGCCTGTAACCCTCAAGTGGGTGTATTGTAGTATAGCCCTTTGGCCAGGGCAGCCAAAAATTGGGAGGTTCAACAATGACCCATGCATACAGACATGTAGTAGGGCCTGTAACCCTCAAGTGGGTGTATTGTAGTATAGCCCTTTGGTCAGGGTAGACAAAAATTGGGAGGTTCAACAATGACCCATGCATACAGACATGTAGTAGGGCCTGTAACCCTCAAGTGGGTGTATTGTAGTATAGCCCTTTGGCCAGGGCAGCCAAAAATTGGGAGGTTCAACAATGACCCATGCATACAGACATGTAGTAGGGCCTGTAACCTCAAGTGGGTGTATTGTAGTAGAGCCCTTTGGTCAGGGCAGCCAAAAATTGGGAGGTTCAACAATGACCCATGCATACAGACATGTAGTAGGGCCTGTAACCCTCAAGTGGGTGTATTGTAGTAGAGCCCTTTGGTCAGGGCAGCCAAAAATTGGGAGGTTCAACAATGACCCATGCATACAGACATGTAGTAGGGCCTGTAACCCTCAAGTGGGTGTATTGTAGTAGAGCCCTTTGGTCAGGGCAGCCAAAAATTGGGAGGTTCAACAATGACCCATGCATACAGACATGTAGTAGGGCCTGTAACCCTCAAGTGGGTGTATTGTAGTAGAGCCCTTGGTCAGGGCAGCCAAAAATTGGGAGGTTCACTACTATTGCTCAGACATGGAGTCAGAGGGCCTGTAATAAGAATGGGTGTATTGTAGTAGAGCCCTTTGGTCAGGGCAGCCAAAAATTGGGAGTTCAACAATGACCCATGCATACAGACATGTAGTAGGGCCTGTAACCCTCAAGTGGGTGTATTGTAGTAGAGCCCTTTGGTCAGGGCAGCCAAAAATTGGGAGGTTCAACAATGACCCATGCATACAGACATGTAGTAGGGCCTGTAACCCTCAAGTGGGTGTATTGTAGTAGAGCCCTTTGGTCAGGGCAGCCAAAAATTGGGAGGTTCAACAATGACCCATGCATACAGACATGTAGTAGGGCCTGTAACCCTCAAGTGGGTGTATTGTAGTAGAGCCCTTTGGTCAGGGCAGCCAAAAATTGGGAGGTTCAACAATGACCCATGCATACAGACATGTAGTAGGGCCTGTAACCCTCAAGTGGGTGTATTGTAGTAGAGCCCTTTGGTCAGGGCAGCCAAAAATTGGGAGGTTCAACAATGACCCATGCATACAGACATGTAGTAGGGCCTGTAACCCTCAAGTGGGTGTATTGTAGTAGAGCCCTTTGGTCAGGGCAGCCAAAAATTGGAGGTTCACAATGACCCATGCATACAGACATGTAGTAGGGCCTGTAACCTCAAGGATGGGTGTATTGTAGTAGAGCCCTTTGGTCAGGCAGCCAAAAATTGGGAGGTTCAACAATGACCCATGCATACAGACATGTAGTAGGGCCTGTAACCCTCAAGTGGGTGTATTGTAGTAGAGCCCTTTGGTCAGGGCAGCCAAAAATTGGGAGGTTCAACAATGACCCATGCATACAGACATGTAGTAGGGCCTGTAACCCTCAAGTGGGTGTATTGTAGTAGAGCCCTTTGGTCAGGGCAGCCAAAAATTGGGAGGTTCAACAATGACCCATGCATACAGACATGTAGTAGGGCCTGTAACCCTCAAGTGGGTGTATTGTAGTAGAGCCCTTTGGTCAGGGCAGCCAAAAATTGGGAGGTTCAACAATGACCCTGCATACAGACATGTAGTAGGGCCTGTAACCCTCAAGTGGGTGTATTGTAGTAGAGCCCTTTGGTCAGGGCAGCCAAAAATTGGGAGGTTCAACAATGACCCATGCATACAGACATGTAGTAGGGCCTGTAACCCTCAAGTGGGTGTATTGTAGTAGAGCCCTTTGGTCAGGGCAGCCAAAAATTGGGAGGTTCAACAATGACCCATGCATACAGACATGTAGTAGGGCCTGTAACCCTCAAGTGGGTGTATTGTAGTAGAGCCCTTTGGTCAGGGCAGCCAAAAATTGGGAGGTTCAACAATGACCCATGCATACAGACATGTAGTAGGGCCTGTAACCCTCAAGTGGGTGTATTGTAGTAGAGCCCTTTGGTCAGGGCAGCCAAAAATTGGGAGGTTCAACAATGACCCATGCATACAGACATGTAGTAGGGCCTGTAACCCTCAAGTGGGTGTATTGTAGTAGAGCCCTTTGGTCAGGGCAGCCAAAAATTGGGAGGTTCAACAATGACCCATGCATACAGACATGTAGTAGGGCCTGTAACCCTCAAGTGGGTGTATTGTAGTAGAGCCCTTTGGTCAGGGCAGCCAAAAATTGGAAGGTTCAACAATGACCCATGCATACAGACATGTAGTAGGGCCTGTAACCCTCAAGTGGGTGTATTGTAGTAGAGCCCTTAGGTCAGGGCAGCCAAAAATTGGGAGGCTCCTCTTTGTCCCTGGATGGAGACGTGCAGGAGGGCCTGTTAAGAAGAATGGGTGTATTGTAGTAGAGCCCTTTGGTCAGGGCAGCCAAAAATTGGGAGGTTCAACAATGACCCATGCATACAGACATGTAGTAGGGCCTGTAACCCTCAAGTGGGTGTATTGTAGTAGAGCCCTTTGGTCAGGGCAGCCAAAAATTGGGAGGTTCAACAATGACCCATGCATACAGACATGAGTAGGCCTGTAACCTCAAGTGGGTGTATTGTAGTAGAGCCCTTTGGTCAGGGCAGCCAAAAATTGGGAGGTTCAACAATGACCCATGCATACAGACATGTAGTAGGGCCTGTAACCCTCAAGTGGGTGTATTGTAGTAGAGCCCTTTGGTCAGGGCAGCCAAAAATTGGGAGGTTCACAATGACCCATGCATAGACATGAGTAGGGCCTGTTAACCCCAAGTGGGTGTATTGTAGTAGAGCCCTTTGGTCAGGGCAGCCAAAAATTGGAGGTTCAACAATGACCCATGCATACAGACATGTAGTAGGGCCTGTAACCTCAAGTGGGTGTATTGTAGTAGAGCCCTTTGGTCAGGGCAGCCAAAAATTGGGAGGTTCAACAATGACCCATGCATACAGACATGTAGTAGGGCCTGTAACCCTCAAGTGGGTGTATTGTAGTAGAGCCCTTTGGTCAGGGCAGCCAAAAATTGGAAGGTTCAACAATGACCCATGCATACAGACATGTAGTAGGGCCTGTAACCCTCAAGTGGGTGTATTGTAGTAGAGCCCTTAGGTCAGGGCAGCCAAAAATTGGGAGGCTCCTCTTTGTCCCTGGATGGAGACGTGCAGGAGGGCCTGTTAAGAAGAACTGGGTGTATTGTAGTAGAGCCCTTTGGTCAGGGCAGCCAAAAATTGGGAGGTTCAACAATGACCCATGCATACAGACATGTAGTAGGGCCTGTAACCCTCAAGTGGTAGTAGAGCCCTTTGGTCAGGGCAGCCAAAAATTGGGAGGTTCAACAATGACCCATGCATACAGACATGTAGTAGGGCCTGTAACCCTCAAGTGGGTGTATTGTAGTAGAGCCCTTTGGTCAGGGCAGCCAAAAATTGGGAGGTTCAACAATGACCCATGCATACAGACATGTAGTAGGGCCTGTAACCCTCAAGTGGGTGTATTGTAGTAGAGCCCTTTGGTCAGGGCAGCCAAAAATTGTAAGGTTCAACAATGACCCATGCATACAGACATGTAGTAGGGCCTGTAACCCTCAAGTGGGTGTATTGTAGTAGAGCCCTTAGGTCAGGGCAGCCAAAAATTGGGAGGCTCCTCTTTGTCCCTGGATGGAGACGTGCAGGAGGGCCTGTTAAGAAGAACTGGGTGTATTGTAGTAGAGCCCTTTGGTCAGGGCAGCCAAAAATTGGGAGGCTCCTCTTTGTCCCTGGATGGAGACGTGCAGGAGGGCCTGTTAAGAAGAACAGGGTGTATTGTAGTGTAGCCCTTTTGTCAGGGCAGCCAAAAATTTGGAGGCTCCTCTTTGTCCCTGGATAGAGACGTGTAGGAGTACCTAAAAATATTTTTCCCATTGAAAAGGAGCGGGTCTCCTGTCGTTGTAATGCCCATTCTAACAGAATGGGCTACAAAATTTACCACTGTGCGTATACCTCAAACAAGAGCCTAACTATTCTAACGCTCATCATGGTGTCACATGAGGAGAAGGAGTAGGAGTCCAGCGATTAGCCAAAGTACGGAAGTGTGTACCCATTGGTGAGTGGAGGTACATGTCAAATTCAAATAACAAAATAAAATTCATTTGTCATTTGCTGGTGGTGTGGTGAAGTCTGGCCCAATCCAACCCTTGTTCATCTTGATCAGAGTGAGCCTGTCCGCATTTTCAGTTGACAGGCGGGTGCGTTTATCAGTGATGATTCCACCTGCTGCACTAAAAACACGCTCTGATAAAACGCTAGCGGCAGGGCAGGCCAGGACTTCCAAGGCGTAGAGAGCCAATTCATGCCACGTGTCGAGCTTGGAGACCCAATAATTGAAAGGCACCGATGAATCTCGCAGTACAGTTGTTCGATCTGCAAGGTACTCCTTCAGCATCTGCCCGAACTTAGCATTTCTGGTGGCACTACCCCGCACCTCAGGGGCTGTGGTACGTGAGGGGCTGAGAAAACTGTCCCACATCGTAAAGACAGTTCCCCTGCCTCTGGCGGATTGGACTTGTGCCCCTCTCGGCCGTACGCCTTGGTTGTCCATCGAATCCTGACCTATGCCGCTAGCGTTTTGTGAGGGGAAGGATTTCACAACTTCCGTGACTATGGCCCTCTGGAACTGCAGCATTTTGGCTGACCTCTCCGCCTCAGGAATGAGAGACATAAAGTTCTCCTTGTAGCGTGGGTCTAAGAGTGTTGCCAACCAGTACTGATTGTCGGCCAAGATGTTCTGAACGCGAGGGTCACGAGACAGGCAGCTTACCATAAAGTCAGCCATGTGCGCCAGACTCTTAACAGCCATCACATCAGTATCCAGACCAACACGATGACTGAACATGCTGTCCTCCTCCTCCTCCTCCTCCTCCTCCTCCTCATCTCCCCTGTCCTCTGGCCAGCCACGCTGAATCGAGGGTATGACTGGTGTGCATGTCATATCCCCAATTTGGCCTGAGAGTTGCTCCATGTCTTCATCCTCCTCCTCCTCCTCCTCGTCATAGTCCTCCACTACACGTTGTGATGACTTGAGGCTGGGCTGTGTGTTTTCACCCACACCCACTACAGTTTCTTGCTCTAAGTCATCGCGCTCTGCCTGCAATGCATCCTCTTTTATTTTCAGCAGAGACCGTTTTAGAAGGCAGAGTAGTGGTATGGTGACGCTAATAATGGCGTCATCACCGCTCACCATCTTGGTGGAGTCCTCAAAGTTTTGGAGGACGGTGCATAGGTCCGACATCCATCTCCACTCCTCAGGTGTTATGTGTGGAGTTTGACCCATTTCCCGACGGCTTAGGTGATGCAGGTAGTCCACAACTGCCCTCTTCTGCTCACATATCCTGACCAACATGTGCAGCGTTGAATTCCAACGCGTGGGGACATCACACACCAGTCTGTGGGCCGGAAGACGCAAACGGCGCTGAAAGCTTGCAAGGCCGGCTGAAGCAGCAGGTGACTTGCGAAAATGTGCAGACAGACGCCGAACTTTTACCAGCAGGTCAGACACCTCCGGGTATGACTTCACAAACCTCTGAACCACCAGGTTGAGCACATGGGCCACGCATGGAACATGCGTCAGCTGCCCTCGCCTCAAAGCTGCCACCAGGTTCCGGCCATTGTCACACACGACCTTTCCTGGCTTTAGGTTCAGAGGTGTGAGCCAGTGATCTGCCTGCTGTTTCAGAGCTGTCCACACCTCTTCTGCATTGTGGGGTTTGTCACCTATGCAGACTAGCTTCAGCACAGCCTGTTGCCGCTTTGCAGAGGCAGTGCTGCAGTGCTTCCAGCTTGGGACTGGTGTGGAGGGTACAGTGGATGAGGATGCGCAGGTGGAGGAGGAGGAGGCTGAAGAGCATGACATTCCGGAGCTGTAGAGTGTCGGTGAAACCATGACAGAGGTAGGGCCTGCTATCCTTGGTGTGGGAAGGACGTGTTCCGTCCCTCGCTCAGACTGGGTCCCAGCCTCCACAATATTAATCCAGTGTGCCGTCAGGGAGATGTAGCGGCCTTGCCCACAAGCACTTGTCCACGTGTCTGTGGTTAGGTGGACTTTGGCTGAAACAGCATTGTTCAGGGCACGTGTGATGGTGTTGGACACGTGGTTATGCAATGCGGGGACGGCACATCTGGAGAAATAGTGTCGGCTGGGGACCGAGTAACGTGGGACAGCAGCCGCCATCAGGTCGCGGAATGCGTCCGTCTCCACCAGACGGAAAGGCAACATTTCTAGCGCTATGAGTCGCGAAATGTGAGCATTGAGGACTGTGGCATGTGGGGCATTGGCAGCGTATTTGCGCCTGCGTTCAAATGTTTGCTGAATGGATAATTGAACGCTGCGCTGGGACAAGGACGTGCTTGATGGTGGCGTAATTTGTGCTTCAGCAACTTCAGGTGCAGGACCGGAGGCTTGTTCGCGGCCAGCATGGACAGGGGATTGGCTTGCATGCACAACAGCCGAAGACCTAGCAGTGACATCAGCACGCACCGCTCCTCGACTCTGTGGTACTTCCCACAAAGTCGGGTGCTTGGCTGACATGTGCCTGATCATGCTGGTGGTGGTCAGGCTGCTAGTTTTCGTACCCCTGCTGATAGTGGCATGGCAGGTGTGGCAAATAGCCTTTTTAGAGTCTTCTGGAGCCAACTTAAAAAACTCCCAGACTCGGGAAGACCGAACATTTGCACAGGCACCTTGAGTCGTGTTGTTGTTCCGGGGAACGGTTGCCTGCCTTCTGCCTGCGGACGCACCCCTGCTTCGTACTGGCTGTTGTGATGCTACGCCTCCCTCCCCCTGTGCACTGCTGTCCTCGCTCTGCATATCCTCCTGCCATGTAGGGTCAGCTACTGGATCATCCACCACGTCGTCTTCCTCTTCCGCACCCTGATCCTCCTCCTGACTTCCTGGCAATTGTGTCTCATCATCGTCCACCCCTTGTTGAGACACTTTGACAACGTTCCGTTCGTCATAACGCGGCTGCTCAAATATTTGGGCATCTGTACATACCATCTCCTCATGACCCACTTCAAGAGGAGGTGGCAACAGGCCAGATTCTGCGAATGGATACGTGAACAGCTCTTCCGAGTGTCCTAGTGTGGGATCTGTAATGTCCGTGGACGTGTAATCGGTCAGGTGGTAGGAAGGAGGATCAGGTTGGGAAATGTGCGGTGCAGTATCACGGCTACTGACAGTTGACCGTGCGGAAGACAGGGTGTTTGTGGAGGTGCCCATCTGACTTGAAGCATTATTCGCTATCCAAGTAACAACCTGTTGACACTGGTCTTGGTTCAACAGTGGTGTACTGCTGCGGGCCCCAAGAATTTGGGACAGGACGTGCGAGCGAGGAGATGTGGCCCTTTGTTGTTGCGAAATGAGTGCTTGCACACGACCTCGGCCTCTGCCTGCACCACCATCACGTCCACTTCCTTGTTCATTTGCCTGTATAGAGCGACAACTACCTGGTCACTGTGGAGGTCACAGGAGATTAGGATTTTAGTTCCCTAACTTGTAGAAACGTATGACGTACAACAGTGTGGTGACTGTTGAGATGACAAGAGTTAGGATTTTAGTTCCCTAACCTGTAGAAACTTATGACGTACAACAGTGTGGTGACTGTTGAGATGACAATAGTTAGGATTTTAGTTCCCTAACCTGTAGAAACGTATGACGTACAACAGTGTGGTGACTGTTGAGATGACAAGAGTTAGGATTTTAGTTCCCTAACTTGTAGAAACTTATGACGTACAACAGTGTGGTGACTGTTGAGATGACAAGAGTTAGGATTTTAGTTCCCTAACCTGTAGAAACGTATGACGTACAACAGTGTGGTGACTGTTGAGATGACAAGAGTTAGGATTTTAGTTCCCTAACTTGTAGAAACTTATGACGTACAACAGTGTGGTGACTGTTGAGATGACAATAGTTAGGATTTTAGTTCCCTAACTTGTAGAAACTTATGACGTACAACAGTGTGGTGACTGTTGAGATGACAAGAGTTAGGATTTTAGTTCCCTAACCTGTAGAAACGTATGACGTACAACAGTGTGGTGACTGTTGAGATGACAAGAGTTAGGATTTTAGTTCCCTAACTTGTAGAAACTTATGACGTACAACAGTGTGGTGACTGTTGAGATGACAAGAGTTAGGATTTTAGTTCCCTAACCTGTAGAAACGTATGACGTACAACAGTGTGGTGACTGTTGAGATGACAAGAGTTAGGATTTTAGTTCCCTAACTTGTAGAAACTTATGACGTACAACAGTGTGGTGACTGTTGAGATGACAAGAGTTAGGATTTTAGTTCCCTAACCTGTAGAAACGTATGACGTACAACAGTGTGGTGACTGTTGAGATGACAAGAGTTAGGATTTTAGTTCCCTAACTTGTAGAAACTTATGACGTACAACAGTGTGGTGACTGTTGAGATGACAAGAGTTAGGATTTTAGTTCCCTAACCTGTAGAAACGTATGACGTACAACAGTGTGGTGACTGTTGAGATGACAAGAGTTAGGATTTTAGTTCCCTAACTTGTAGAAACGTATGACGTACAACAGTGTGGTGACTGTTGAGATGACAAGAGTTAGGATTTTAGTTCCCTAACTTGTAGAAACTTATGACGTACAACAGTGTGGTGACTGTTGAGATGACAAGAGTTAGGATTTTAGTTCCCTAACCTGTAGAAACTTATGACGTACAACAGTGTGGTGACTGTTGAGATGACAATAGTTAGGATTTTAGTTCCCTAACCTGTAGAAACGTATGACGTACAACAGTGTGGTGACTGTTGAGATGACAAGAGTTAGGATTTTAGTTCCCTAACTTGTAGAAACTTATGACGTACAACAGTGTGGTGACTGTTGAGATGACAAGAGTTAGGATTTTAGTTCCCTAACCTGTAGAAACGTATGACGTACAACAGTGTGGTGACTGTTGAGATGACAAGAGTTAGGATTTTAGTTCCCTAACTTGTAGAAACTTATGACGTACAACAGTGTGGTGACTGTTGAGATGACAATAGTTAGGATTTTAGTTCCCTAACTTGTAGAAACTTATGACGTACAACAGTGTGGTGACTGTTGAGATGACAAGAGTTAGGATTTTAGTTCCCTAACCTGTAGAAACGTATGACGTACAACAGTGTGGTGACTGTTGAGATGACAAGAGTTAGGACTTTAGTTCCCTAACTTGTAGAAACTTATGACGTACAACAGTGTGGTGACTGTTGAGATGACAAGAGTTAGGATTTTAGTTCCCTAACCTGTAGAAACGTATGACGTACAACAGTGTGGTGACTGTTGAGATGACAAGAGTTAGGATTTTAGTTCCCTAACCTGTAGAAACTTATGACGTACAACAGTGTGGTGACTGTTGAGATGACAAGAGTTAGGATTTTAGTTCCCTAACCTGTAGAAACGTATGACGTACAACAGTGTGGTGACTGTTGAGATGACAAGAGTTAGGATTTTAGTTCCCTAACTTGTAGAAACGTATGACGTACAACAGTGTGGTGACTGTTGAGATGACAAGAGTTAGGATTTTAGTTCCCTAACCTGTAGAAACTTATGACGTACAACAGTGTGGTGACTGTTGAGATGACAAGAGTTAGGATTTTAGTTCCCTAACCTGTAGAAACGTATGACGTACAACAGTGTGGTGACTGTTGAGATGACAAGAGTTAGGATTTTAGTTCCCTAACTTGTAGAAACTTATGACGTACAACAGTGTGGTGACTGTTGAGATGACAAGAGTTAGGATTTTAGTTCCCTAACTTGTAGAAACTTATGACGTACAACAGTGTGGTGACTGTTGAGATGACAAGAGTTAGGATTTTAGTTCCCTAACCTGTATTAAGGTACTACGTACACCTGTCTGGTGACTGTAATGGTTTGAAGAGAGGATTTTAGTCCCTAACCTGTATTAAGGCAGTACGTACACCTGTCTGGTGACTGTTTTGATGACAAGAGTTAGGATTTTAGTTCCCTAACCTGTATTAAGGTACTACGTACACCTGTCTGGTGACTGTAATGGTTTAAACAGAGGATTTTAGTCCCTAACCTGTATTAAGGTAGTACGTACACCTGTCTGGTGACTGTTTTGATGACAAGAGTTAGGATTTTAGTTCCCTAACCTGTATTAAGGTAGTACATACACCTGTCTGGTGACTGTAATGGTTCAAGAGAGGATTTTAGTCCCTAACCTGTATTAAGGTAGTACGTACACCTGTCTGGTGACTGTGTTGATGACAAGAGTTAGGATTTTAGTTCCCTAACCTGTATTAAGGTAGTACGTACACCTGTCTGGTGACTGTAATGGTTCAAGAGAGGATTTTAGTCCCTAACCTGTATTAAGGTAGTACGTACACCTGTCTGGTGACTGTTTTGATGACAAGAGTTAGGATTTTAGTTCCCTAACCTGTATTAAGGTAGTACGTACACCTGTCTGGTGACTGTAATGGTTTGAAGAGAGGATTTTAGTCCCTAACCTGTATTAAGGTACTAAGTACAAGAGTGTGGTGACTCTAATGGTCACAGAAAAGCTTGGATTTCAATCTGTATCACCCTGCCTATATCCTCCTAGATTAGTCCTGAGAAGGACTGTTCTGGTCACTGGAAATCTTGGACTCCGATCTGGATCACCCTGCCTATGTCCTCCTAGATTAGTCCTGAGAAGGACTGTTGTGGTCAGCAGCAGTTTGCAGCCCTGATCCGGATCTACCTATGAGGGCCGCAAATCTGTCCCTAATCAGCAGCAGACACTCTCCCTACACTCACTGTCTGGAAGGCTGTGTGCCGAGCACAGCGCGCCGGGACTTATATAGGCTCGGTGACGCTGTGCAGGCCGGCCAATCACTGCTATACCACAACCAACAGGGCTGTGGCATTGCAGTGGTCTGTCAGCCAATCCCTGCACGTGGGCTGGCTCTCAAAAGAGCGCCAACATGGAGAGATGACGACCACGAGCACAGCACGAGTATCGCGAGATTACTCGGTGCTCGGCGAGTCGCCCGAGTACAGTGATACTCGTGCGAGTAACGAGTAGTGCCGAGCATGTTCGCTCAACACTAAACCTTGAGCAAAATGGTGTAGCAGAAAGAAGGAACCGAACACTCTGTGAAAGCGGAAGGAGTATGTTATTTAATGCAAATCTGCCTACAGAATATTGGGGCGAAGCTATTATGACGGCTTGGTATCTTCAGAACAGACTACCAGGTAAAGCGACAGAGAAAACTCCATTTGAGCAATGGAATAGTGCAAAGCCAAAACTACAGCACATAAGGATTTTCGGAAGCAAAGCATTTGCACACATTCCCAAAGAAAAATGAACTAAGTGGGAATCTCACGCTAATGAAGGCATTCTGGTAGGTTACAGTGAAACCCAGAAAGGTTATAGAATTCTACACCCAGAGGCAAACAAGGTCACAATAAGCAAAGATGTAGTGATTGATGAAAATTTTGTGTCACCCAAGTTTTGTGATATTATGCCAGTAGTCCAGATGAAGCAACAACAACAATCTCAGTCACAATCAAAAGACAACGAAAGAGAGAATGTAGAAGTCTGGCTAGATTCTTCAACCACTGAAGGAACAACAGAAAGCGTAAGTTAACCTGAAATCAGACGATCGTCAAGATCAAACAAAGGAATACCAGCTAAACGTCTATCCTACATTGTCAAGACACTATCTGAGTCAGAGCCACAGTCATGGGATGAAATGCAAAAACTACCTGCTCATGACAGAAGACAAAGGTGTATCAACGCCAATGGAATTATCCTACCTGAAACTGGAAGATGACCTGTTGCCTAACAATGAGAAATATCGACAGGCAGTGGGGACACTTCTATACATATTGACTATGACTCGACCAGGTATTACAACAGCAGTTGGAATATTTATTGTGCAGATATGTGGAGAAACCGCGCCAAAAGGACTGGAACGCCGTTAAAACAGTTCTCCGATATGTAAAAGAGACACAAGGGGTAAATTTAAAATTATCTGCAGCAGGAAATCTAAAACTCACCGGCTATGCTGACGCAGATTGGGCTGGTGATTTGCATGATCATAAATCCACAAGCGGATACGTATTTAAACTTGGAGAAAGTTCAATCTCTTGGTCTAGTAGAAAACAAGTATCTGTTGCTTTGTCATCCACAGAAGCTGAGTATGTGTCCGCAGCCTATGCAAGTCAGGAGATCATTTGGCTAAGACAACTGATGGATGATCTTGGTAAACCGTTAACTCAGCCAACAGTGATGTATGAGGACAACCAAGGATGCATTAAACTTTCATGCAGTGAGAAGATCAGTGCTGGAACTAAGCACATCGACATCAGATGTCATCATCTACGTGATTTGATAGATCGTGGCATAATTCAGTTTGTTTATAGTGAGACTGATAAGATGGTAGCTGACATTTTGACCAAGCCATTGCCACGACCTATGTTCCAAGAATTGAGAACCGCTAGAAGTTGTTGAGTGGGGGTGTTGGCCTAATGCATATTAATCTGTATGTATTGCAACAACTATTGTTTGTTTAATATGATGTGATTTTATGTCTGCATGCATATTGTTCAGATGTCAACAAAGTTAAAAAAAAAAAGAGACAGGATGTTCCTCCCCCTGTTCCCTGCATGCACATTCTAGTGTGGAACTGGAAGCTGAAGGTCACAGCAGATTTCTCTCTCCCTCTCCCAGAAACCAGATTGATCCTATTCTCATGTTATAAGCTGGATGTTGTTAATTCTGAATAAATTAACATTCTCTGTTGCTCGCTGTGGACATCACGCTGATTAACGCACTGCTAACAGAGATAAAAGCAAGAATGGTGCTACATATAGTTACCAGCACTATCAGCACTGACCTGACCTATATGTAGACCTGGCTGGACATAGAAATCGCGTGGAGCTCCACGCATTATTTTTTTTATTATTTCATGAAATGCATGAAATAATAAAAAATAAGGGCTTCCCGATATTTCTGTGTCCAGGCAGGTCAAAATAGTCAGCTGGGGGTTGGGGGCAGCCTGTTGCCGCCTGCTGTATCTGGCTGGCATACAAAAAGATGGCGAAGCCCACGTCAAAATTTTTCTGAAAAATCCATTAAACAATCCTATAAAAAGGGACTGCATCTTTATTAACCCATCGACCATGGTCGAGGGTTTAATAAAGATGCAGTCCCTTTCATTCATATTGTTTTTTGGATTTTTCAGAAAAAAAATTGACGTGGGCTTCGCCGTATTTTTGTATCCAGCCGGATACAGCAGGCAGCGACCGGCTGCCACCAACCCCCAGGTGCCTATTTGTACCTGGCCAGACACAACAATATAGGGGAGCCCCTTTTTTTATTGTTTCATGAATTTCATGAAAAATGCGCAGGGATCCGTGCTATTTATATGTCCAGCCAGGTACATCTAGGCAGCTGGGGCTGGAATCTGCAGCGCAGGGAGGCCCAAGCTTTCTGGGCACCCCCTGCTGCGAATGGCAGCCCAAAGCCGCCCCAGAAAATGGTGCATTCATTGAAGCGCCATATTCTGGCGCTGAACCCAACTCTTCCAGGGCCCTGGTGCGGTGGCTCATTGGGTAATAAAGGGGTTAGGGCCAGCTTTGTATTATCAGCTGGCCCTAAGCCCGAAATTCATGGCGGTCACGCCAATAGTAGACATTACTGCCATGAATTTCTAGTAAATTATGTAAAAAAAAACACTACACAGAGAAAATTTTTTTTTATTAGAAATAAAACAAAAAAGACATTTAGTGACTCTATTTATTAAAAGAAATCCTCTTCCTTCCGACGTAGTCCATAAACGTAATCTCACACATGTCTATGCAGAGCGAGTGCAGTCTGAGCAATGACTACAGCAGTCAGGGTTCACCTCAGGTCATAGCTCAGGCTATGATCTAAGGTGAACCTTGCTGTCAAAGCCGAACTCTGCCGCCGGCCACCGGAGATTGCCGACCACTGTCAGAGCAGTGAATAAACCGGAAGTTAATGACTTGTCGTGAACTGAGGTAAAATCGGATTCTCCCAGATTGTACTCGTCCGGTGCAATCCGGCGCCCCATAACATGGGGCTCTATGGTCCCGGATTGTACCGGACCGGGGCAATCCAGGAGAATCCGGTTTTACCTCAGTTAATGACCGCGGACAGCTCCCTGCTGGCCGCGGTCGGTTCTGCGCTCCCCGGCTGCCTGACAGCAGGATCCTCCACTCCCCCCGCAGCCTCCCCACCCGATCCTAAGTTAGGATAGGGTGGGGAGACGGTGGGGGGAGCAGAGGATCCTGCTGTCAGGCGGCAGGGAAGCTGTCAGCGGCTGTCAGCATTGTTTAAAAGCCGGCGGCTTTTTACCGCTGGCTTTTAAACAATGAAGTAGGGAATTGCAGGTTTTTCCTCTGCTGCCAGACCTCTTTATAGGGTCCAGCAGCAGTGGAATTACTTGCAATACTCGCTTCCCCATTGACTTACATTGGACTCGCTAGACTCGTAACGAGTACCCGAGTATTAGGACCTACTCGTTACGAGTCTAGCGAGTCTGAATATTTCAGTACTCGCTCATCCCTAATCACAAAAGGAAACTGGTCTGTCACCCGTGCAGTACCAATTTCGCCACCTGTAATTGTTACCTGTTGATGGTGCAGGAGGGCTCTTATTTCATGCTGAAGGACCATCCTCTGACCAGGTTTGACAGTATGTGCAATCTGTTGAAGCAAAGACAAAACTTCTCCCATACAATTGCTAACAACATTTGTACCAAGTATTATATACGGGTCATTTGCATTACTTACTTCTACTACTACTAGGACCCCTTGGTTTTGCAATTCCACCCTCCCCACCTTTATTGGTACTTCTCTAATCCCCATCACAGTAATCGGTTCACCGTTAGATGCATTGAGGGTGAAGTCTATGGCAGGCTATTTCAGTTCTGCATCAGTCCAGTACTTCTTATAAAGGATATAGGGGATGGTGGTCACCTGTGACCCAGTGTCCAGCAGAGCAGGTGTCGGGATGCCATCTAGTACAATTGACATGAACGTCCTCTGTCCGATGAAGGTCTTGTACCAGGTGGCTGGGCCTTGTTTAGTTACTCCTGAGGTTTGGCCCCGGCCCCCAGGGTTGGACCGTTTAAAGGACAGCTCCTGCCGATGTGGACGGTCCGGTTACAGTGGCGGCAGATGGGCTCACCAGTGGAGCTGTAGCGGTCGGTGGTTCTCCCTCGGTACGCTGTGGCTTGCTTCGCTCTCATCCAGGGTACATATTCCGGACTGTCATCAAGTTGAATCAGTGGTTGAGGTCGGGGCTGGGGTCTTGGCGCTGGCTGTTGACTCTGCTGCAGTTGTAGAGCTTCCATCACTTTAGTTATGTTTTTGCTCATCTGGCACATTTCAGCACGCATCTCAGCACGCAGGGAGTCATACTTGTCAGGTTGAGCAGATTGTACATTGTGCGTAGCTGCAGACACGGGTAATAGTTTCGGGGTAGCCTGCGCCTCACCACTGCACCACCGTTTGATAGCAGCTTTATGGGTCTCTACTGGCGGCAACCCCTTTATGGCCATTTCCTTCAGGGTGTTAAAGTCAGCTTCCGGGTTGCTCAGGGACCACCAACGCACTCTGCTGCACCCACCATCACCTCAGCGGCCGGCTTGAAGCGCCGGTACCATATTACTGGGAACTACAGGTGGCGTCACATTCCTCTGTAAATACTTCCTTCTCCCCCACCATCTACTCAAATGATAACCAGGCCATGGAACCAGGATCCTGACCACCCGTGATCTCTTCATCCAAGCCGCCATCAGTCCTGGTGTCCGAGTACCCCTATCCCTGGCCCCATCAGAAGCATTGTGAGCCCTTAAGCATGTCAGCCCTGCCAGTATAACCGATGAGAATAAGCTCTTTATTGAACAATTCACCCGGGGACTTTTATCCCCCGAGGACAATAAGAACAGTCTTATTGGCCTTGGGGAATAGCAGTCCCCGGGTGAATTGTTCAATAAAGAGCTTATTCTCATCGGGTACACTGGCAGGGCTGACATGCTTAAGGGCTCGCAATGCTTCTGATGGGGCCAGGGATAAGGGTACTCGGACACCAGGACTGATGGCGGCTTGGATGAGATCACGGGTGGTCAGGATCCCGGTTCCGTGCCCTGGATATCATTTGAGTAGATGGTGGCCGAAAAGGGAGTATTTACAGAGGAACGTGATGCCACCTGTAGTTCCCGGTAATATGGTACCGGCGCTGCAAGCCGGCCGCTGAGGTGATGGTGGGTGCAGCTCACTACAGGTGGAGCTATTACCTCACGGCAGCAGTGATGGATGGGGATGAGGGGAGTTGTAGTGATGGCTCTTACCCCTCTGATGAGCTGTGGGTGGTGCAAAGCCCTCCAGGCACCGGTGGGAACAATAACGGAAACCAGTTCAAGTTTTTCTCCACTTTACTGGGTACCAGCAGATGGTAAAACGGAACACGGTACAGTTTGGTTTACCGGGTGAATGTTGCCAGCTCAGGGTCCCCCTTATGTTTTCTCTAGGTGTACTCTCTCTTCGTCTTTCAGGGTTAACTTCTCTCTCTTCCCAGCTTCTACCTCCCTCGCAGAGCTCTCCCACCAGTCCCCTGATCTCCCACGGTGGGGCACGGGATTCCTTTACCAATTCGGGCGGGACCAGTTACTCCTCCCGCCACCGGAATTCAGGCCGTTGCTCCTGTGATCTTGGATATACTTTTGGTGGTGAGGGGCGAGGTACCTTGTGGCACTGTCAGCAACCCGGTTACTATGGACCAGCAGCTCGTCGGTCTGCAGTCAGAGTTGAACTTCTGGCCGCCTTGCCTTCTGTCCTGGGCCCCCACTTAAAGATGGGGCTCCCTCTTGTCAACTGCGCTGTCAGGCCTGTCCTTCCTGACTGCCTTCCCAGCTCTGTCTGAGGTAACTAACTTCCTGGTTTTCCCACTCTAGCCTAGGCTCCACCCCCTTTTGGGACCTACTAAATTACCGGTTCCCCCTACTCTAAGTGGCCTAGTCCTAAGTGTGTGTTAGAACAGACTCCATAGGTTAAACCCTGAACTGACAACTTACAGGGATAACATATTCGTTGACACAGTGTAATTCCTTCCCTGTGGCGCCTAGCCAGAGGGGCACCACACTTCCTCTAGGCACCAGGCATAAGCTCTGATATCATCTCCTGGCCTCTGGTAGCAGTGATGAAAGTGCATGCGTATATCAGCCTCATTGCATTCCTCAAAAGTACAGTAGCTCTCAATTTGTCATATATAGTCGCCGCTGATCTCCGTTCAGCAGCAGACCAGGACTCACTCTCTTTCTCTGCTGCGCCAGTTAACTGTCCGAGTACCACAGCAGCGCACTGCTGACTGGTCATCGCATACATGTCCAGGAGACTAGTGATTTTTCTCCTAAAAACATCCAGCATATCAGGGCGACCATCATATTGGCTCAACCACTTAGCCCCCGGAATCTAAGGGAGTGAGATGATCAGGGCGACTGCGCCCGGCGTGCCGGTGGCGCTGGCAGTGTACTGGAGGCAGCCATGGGTGCTTCGGGGTAATTCCTACGGTCAGCGAATGTACTGTTGTCGTCGCTAGAGGAGGCCGACATGTTGGAGGCCCCCCTAGTGAATTACAGCCAGTGTTCAAATAGTTAATTAGTTCGGGAATTTCGGGACTAGGCCGCTGCGCTCGGGAATGCTTGGCTGGGCGAGGGGCGGGCTTCAGTGTCACGCTCTACAGGCCGACATACCCCCTTTCTTCCCGCTCTTCGGTGCAGTAATGGCGACGTAGTTTTAACAGTCACTCAATACAGTTGAAATCACGGCACACAGTACACGGTAATACCGGGCACGAGATCATGTTTGTGAGCGCCAGAGATATATGTCGAGCCCCAGGCCATGGGGTACTCAGGGATCAGGCTTGGAGGGTGTTTTCACTGGGATGTCACGGGTGGCAGCACCTGAGCCTGTGGCCTGGGTGACACTTCAATAAGGGGTTATGTACAGGGGATGAGTTTGTTGTTTTCACACGTCGCCACTAGTAGTACCTGGTGATGGGTCACCAGCGCCGCCACAGTCCTCCGGAGGGCAATGGTATTGTGGCACGGGTGATAAAACTCCCTACATGTGGAGCTGGTCCTCCGGGACAACGTAGAGTGGTACTTGTGGCCAGGGTAAGGAGCAGTAAGGCAGTCCATAGGGAGGCTGGGGATGGAGAGGAATAACACACACACTGAAGCAAGTCTCTTTTACCTTTTACTGATGGTATCCACAGGTAAAGATGTCCAAAGCACTGTCTGGTGACCAGGTGCACAGTGAGTCTCAACAACAAGTAGGTATAAGGCCTCCTCAGGTTCCCTGCTGTCTCTGAAGCCCTGTCTGTATGCAACACGACTGGCCTCCTCACTTTCCCTGGTCTCTACTCTCTCCTCCTGCGCTGTCCACGGGTTACCCTCTCTGATCACTGCGGTGCTGCTCCACACTGCGGTGTCTGGCTCCCTCTTTCTCGGTACGCAGGAGGACCGGGTGACTGAAGTCTTCACGGTGTGCCGAGGTTTTCTGCAGTCCTAAAGTGTTCCTGCAGGTGCGGATCTCCCTTGGCTCTGCTCCTTGCCTTCTGTCCCCACTCCTAGGTTTAGCTCAACGTAGAAGGGCCACTCCGAGTCACTGGTTCGAGCCTAACCGCGGCACCGATCACCAGGACGTCTTCGCAGCTCTCCTAGCGTCTGCACACTCTGACTAACTCCTCCCCCAGCAGCAGTATTTATAGGGGATTTCACCTAAAGTCAGTGAGGCTAGCTCCCCCTACTGTGCTGGGGTGGAAGGTGTTGCATTTAGTAGGTTCCTGCTGTGGAAACCCAGCTGTGCAGTAGGGAAGGCTGTGGCTACCTGCGTGAGCAGGGCGCCACACTAACCACTGAGCCGCCGTATACTCTGCTAAGCACCCTGCTGCGGGCAGGAAGGGACCGGGGAACAGTGGCCGGCCTGCCCGCACCCGCCTGCTCTTCCCTGGCCCCCTCCTGCCCACACCTGGCCGCTCTTCCCCTACCCCTCCTGCCTGCACCCGGCCGCTCTTACCCGGTCCCCTCCTGCCGACATCCGGCCGCTGTCCCCCGGCCCCCTCCAGACTGCACCCGCCCGCTGTCCCTTCCTGGACTCCGGCAACGCTGCACACTGGCACTGCTGCACACCAGTACTGCTGTAGGTATCTACTATATAATTGTCTACTTCTGTCTGTAACGCAAATCCTGCGTTGCTGATTGATCAGGCCAGCTGCCCACGACCAATCAGCAACAGGGACAGTCCGCCCACAAATTGGCGCAGGATTTCAACCACGCTTCACTGATTGGTTGCGCCTGGCCGGTTGCCAGCAATCAGCGATGTTGGTGCAGGATTTAAACCCAGCTTCACTTTGCATTATTCTTAAATCTTCATAAATAAACTACTTACATACTCTAGAATACCCGATGCATTAGAATCGGGCCACCATCTAGTCTTCAATAAATGCCCAAGTTTACATTGATATTTTGGACACTTTTCTTATCCCATCAATTGAAAGGATGCTTTGGGATCATTTATCAAGATGATAATGCATTCTATCATAGAGCAAAAACTGTGAAAACATTCCTTCAAAGAAGACACATAAGGTCAATGTCATGGCCTGCAAATAGTCCGGATCTCAATCCAATTAAAAAAATTTTGGTGGAAGTTGAAGAAAATGGTCCATGACAAGGCTCCAACCTGCAAAGCTGATTTCTCAACAGCAATCGGAGAAAGTTGGAGCCAGATTGATGATGAGTACTGTTTGTCACTCATTAAGTCGATGCCTCAGAGACTGCAAGATGTTATAAAAGCCAGAGGTGGTGCAACAAAATACTAGTAATGTATTTGAGTGTTGCTTTGTTTGTTTGTTTGTAGAGATGAGAGAGGACTAAAATGCTCAGGTGCTCGATGCTCTGGCCGAGCATCCCAAGATACTCGTGTACTCGGCCAGAGCACCGAGCCCAATGTGAGTCAATTAGTGACAGGCTCCGCCCACAGACATCCGGCTATAAAATAAGTGTGTTTCAAACAGAGCTGGGGTGCATGAGGTACTCGGTCACCGGGGCTTCTGTGTGGGATGTCACGGATGGTCGGTATCCCCGGTGCCGTGCCATGGCGAACAACTATACCAGGGGTTGATGGTAAACGGTGGGGGTGAAAGGGGGTTATTTACAGGGGAACGTGACGCCACCTGTAGAGTCCGGTAAGGTGGTACCGGCGCTTCCAGCCGGCCGCTGAGGTGATGGAGGGGGCAGCAGTGTGTGGTACAGCTCCCCACAGGTGGAGCTTTACCTCAGGGCAGCTATGGTGGTGAGACGGTGAGGGAGGACAGTGATGGAAATGTGGTGGTGCAGTTCTTACCCCTCTGCTGTTGATGTTGATGATGTTAAGTCCTTTGAACTGCGGCAGGAAGAATAACAGAAACCAGTTCTAGTTTAACTTTGCTTTACTCGGTACCGGCTGATGGCATAACAATACACGGTACAGTTTGGTTTAAGGTGTTGTTACCAACTCAGGATTTCTCTTAAGGAGTCTTTAGATGTTCTCTCTCTGTCTTTCAGGGTTTCTACTTTCTCTAGTTCTCTCAGTCTTTCCCACCTTTGAAGAGCTCACCCGCCAGTCCTGCAGTCTGTGTCTAGTAGGCTTAGCTTGACTTATATCGGTCCAAATGGGAACAGCAGGAACGCACAAGTTTCCCACCTGACACCGGGTTTCAGTCTTTCCTCACTAGTGTAGGACCGTCTTTTGGGCATGAGGGGTGAGGTACCTTTGTGGTGCTGTCAGCAACCCGGTTCTGTTGGGCCTGCAGCTCGTCGGCTTTGCAGTCAGGGCTGAACTCCTGGCTGCCTCGGTCGTCCGTGTCACCGGTGTCCCCTCAACATGACCAGCTGGCTCCTACCAGTCCTGGTCCGTTGCCATCTGTCCTGGGCCCCCACATAAAGATGGGGTACCCTCCACTCAGCTGGGCTGCCAGGCCTGACCACTCTGTCTGCCTTCCCAGCGCCGTCTGAGGTAAAACTGTCACTCTACTCTATCCTAAGCTCCGCTCCCACCTGTGGAACCTACTATATTACAGTTCCCCCTACTCTAAGTGGTGCGGTCCTAAGTAAGTGCTAAAAATAGACTCCATAAGGTTTAAATCCTAACCTGGCAACTTACAAATATATTACATATAGATATCAGAGAAAGGGCGGGAGGGTGGGCTTTTTCAGATCGCCGCAGCATACAACACCTTGCTGTGCCCCCCAGAGGGACCCTAACAATCAATCTGCTCTCTGAGGTGACAGCTCACTGTGTGCACTGAAGGGAGTAGTGTATTTGTGTCAGGGCGATAATTATTAGCGAGGAGTCCGAGCATCTCGGCGGTGCTCGCCGAGCATCCCGAGTACCGGGACACTCGTGCGAGTAACGAGTAGCGCAGAGCATACTCGTTCATCCCTATTTGTTTGTCATGATTCCATAATTTTTTTGAGTGATTGCATAATTTTTCCCCCTGCTTGGCCTACAAATGTAACAATTTACTAGCTAGCACATTTTTTTTTCAAGATTTCTTTTAGTGTTTCTTTAAGGCAGAGAGTTACCATTTCAATCTACTTTAGTTTTGTGCCTTGTCTGTGATCTGCTTTTTTATTTTTTAAAAATCTAAACAACTGAATGAACATCCTCCGAGCAAGGCGATTCCATAATTTTTGCCAGGGGTTGTAGTAGCGAGTACACTCACCCATCACTCATTGTGCTCTCTTTACATTAGTGTAGTTGTAGGGTTGGGCACTGATATTATTTCTTCTCATGTGCTCAGAGAACCATTGCTTCAACCTCATAACTTCTTGTGTTGTCTTGAGCTCTACATGCCATAGACATTTGACAAGGAAGTGACCTTTCATCTGACTAGTCCTGCAGACTGAACTTTCTTTTCTGTCGTCAATTTTCTTAAAAAGTCCAATTGATGGAAGCCATGTATTTGTGGGATATTACAGATTCACTGAATTTTGCTCAGAACTTTTTAAAGTACAGTAAATATACTATTTATTTTACAATAAAATTCTGAAGAAATGCTGGGATTTAGAGCATACTTATATCTAGTTTTCAAAGTTTGACTTCAATTTAATACATTTAATATACAAAGTTGAGTAGCACAATGTCCTTGGGAGATTCTGAAATGTTCTTATTTCTTTCTCTATATGTGTTCTCTATTTAGAAGGTTTTATATCTTTCAATCAATATATACTCAGTCTAAAAGTCAGTTCTCTATACAGACAGCAGTTTAAGAGTAAGTTGAGAACAAAGTAATGTATAATGTTATATTAGGTTTTCTTTCAGATTACAAGGTTAAAATGACCACTGTCATCCGATGAGATTTGATAGGGTTGTTTTAATGCAAGATCTTTAGATTATAAATTTGTTTTTTTCCATGATAGAGCCACATTTTATGTATAAAATGAAAAGTGTACATCTACAGTCAATGTCAAAGGTAGGAAGCCTTAAATTTGTTAAGTAGGCAATATGCTTACACTGCAGGATACAATCTGCATCTCAGAGCTTGAGATATTAGTTTTGTCATACAGTTTTATGTATATAAATGATGGCCTGATCTGGCTGTGAGATGTTATCCATAAAGATTTTTCTTGCCGCAAACTTGCTGATTTAGTGGTGAAGGCAGGTCGTCGTTATACATCAATATCAATGGCACTATCAGTCAAGAGGCATGGCATGGGCATGTTTAATATCTGAGCTTTGTTCTACTGGAGATTGAACATAGTTAGAGTTGGGAGGTAATATGACAAATGCTGTAAACTCAAAATGTTTCTTAGCCTAATTTATTTCTACAATGATATGAATAATTTGACAGTAAGTGCTTATTATAAAGCGGTGCGACTACTGGAGACTCAACATAAAAATATCCTGTTCTTTTCGGATATGGAGGCATTATTTTGGAGGCAAGGATCATTTTAATAATATCGCTCTTTTTCAATACTCATCGTCCTCTTTCATTTCAAATAGACTGAGGTTTTCAAGTATTAAAGAGTCCTAAATAGTTAAAATAAGACAATCTTACCTGAAGGTGACTTGGAACCATTCACTTGCTAAAAAGTTTACTTATGAGTTGAGTTAAAAACTAAGAGACGCTTTACACACACCAACTTCTGTGACCAACTTCTGAACAGATCTCTGGTTGCAGTGAAATCATGGACACATTGCTCCATTTTGTGGCTGTGTACAAATGGAACAATGTGTCCATGATTTCACTGCAACCAGAGATCTGTTAAGAAGTTGGTCACAGAAGTTGGTGTGTGTAAAGCAGCCCTAAGAGTTCCCCACTTCCCATCTCCTTTTCCCTCTCCTCTCCTCTTCTCTCTCTACAAGGCCCCAGTTGGACAGACCATCAGAAAATTTGGCTCCTAGTGCCATCTTTATTCTGTTGACACAAAATTATAAACTTCTGCTTGTGACCTTACCCCTACTGTACTACAGAAAACCAGTGAGTGTGTGTCCGCAGTTTCCACATCATGTCTGCTTTCTGTCTGAAACTCAACTTTTCAAGAAACTGAACTTCTGCTCCCGCCGTCTACTGACTTCCTTAAATCTTATGTTTCCCTCTCAGTGTGTGGCGCCATGATAACACTCAGGCAGCAGGCTCGCTGTCTGGGTGTTATGTTTGACACCAATCTTTTTTTCACCAGTTTTATACAATCTGTGACACTAGTCACCATTAAGACAAGAAGAAGTAGAATAGTCAAACATTTAGGTCAGATACCAGAAGAGAATGGCAAGACAGAGAAGATAAAACAGAGGCGTAGTTAAGTCATGGTTCGAGATCAGTTACCTGGAGAGGAGAATCAGAACAGAGGGACAAGACAGTGGAATGGTCCAACACAGAAAGGTTCAGGCAGCAAGAGATCAATTCCAAGGACACACATTCAAAAGGCCAATATAGCATCTCAGAGCTGAAACTAAGACTGGCAGTATTCTGGAAGAAACTGCAGAGCTAATAGGCTGAGCAATTAAATATGATAAGGAGAAACTGCAGAATCTCAGCACTAGCTAGAATGAGATTGGGCAACTGAGCTTTCAATAAGACTAAGACAACCAACAGCCTAGCACATCCCTGCTCTAGATAGGATGACTAAGCTGTCTATCAGCCATCCTTGCACACCCTTAATGCAGAACGGAGGAATCATGATACAATCTGTTGCCACTTGCATGTGAAGAAAATCTCTAGAATTCACCCGGTCTCACCATGGAAACAAAAACCCTCAATGTGGCCTTGATCCAGACCCACCTTGATTTTTATAATCCTCTATTAATTGACCCCTACACACACCAGAAGTTCCCCTCTCCAGTCCATGCTTAATGTTGCAGTTAGGGTCTTCTATCTGGCTAATCGTTAGTTGGACACTTTCGCTCCCTGACAGTCATTGTACTGGCTGCCAATACATTTCATGATCCAATTTAAATTGCTTGTTCTCACCCACAAAGCTCTTTACAATGCTGCACCCCACTACATCTCCACCCTTATAGCTGCTTATTCACCATACCCATTTTCCATGCTCCGCAAGTGACTTTCGACTAACATTCACACTAATGCATACCCCCCACTTCTGGCTCTAATACTTCTCACAAGCTGCACCAATTCTTTTGAATGCTCTACCGCAAGAAATAAGGACTATCCACAACTTACACAGTTTTTGAAGTTCCCTAAAAACATATCTTTTTAGGGCAGCCTATCACAATCCCTAATGAAAGTCCCTTATATATAGCCCATTTGCTATTTATCTGAACATACAGCTGCATCTCAATGAATTAGAATATCATCAAAAAGTTAATTTATTTCAGTATTTCAATACATAAAGTGAAACACATGTATTATATAAAGTCATTACACACAGAGTGATCTATTTCAACAGTTTATGTCTGTTAATGTTTATGATTATGTCTTATAGCCAATGAAAACCCAAAGATCATTATCCCAGAAAATTAAAGTAGGGAAAGAGTCTGAGAGATAAAATATGACCTAAATAAGTATCAGAGGCTTCACCTTGGGTGATTGTGAGAGTCACAACCACTATAAAAAGCAGATCACGGTTGCTGCAGTCCCCAGCGTGGTGCATATAGAGAAGGGAGGATGAAGGGTCAGAGAGATAAAATATTACCTAAATAGGTATCAGAGGCTTCACCTTGTGTGGTTGTGAGAGTCACAACCACTATAAAAGCAGATCACAGCTGCCGCAGTCCCCAGCGTGGTGCATATAGAGAAGGGAGGATGAAGGGTGTGAGAGATAAAATATTACCTAAATAGGTATCAGAGGCTTCACCTTGTGTGGTTGTGAGAGTCACAACCACTATAAAAGCAGATCACAGCTGCCGCAGTCCCCAGCGTGGTGCATATAGAGAAGGGAGGATGAAGGGTGTGAGAGATAAAATATTACCTAAATAGGTATCAGAGGCTTCACCTTGTGTGGTTGTGAGAGCACCTTGTGTGGTTGTGAGAGTCACAACCACTATAAAAGCATAACACGGCTGCTGCAGTCCCCAGCGTGGAGCATATAGAGTAGTGTGGAGGAAGGGTTAAAAACAGCGCAGCCGTATTCCACGAGACATCAAAGGGTGAATATAATATTGATTTATTAGTCAACGCATTTCAGTGCTACTTGGCCCCTTCATCAGGACGCCATAATCATCAACATTAACATAAATTAACCCTTGAAATAGATCACTCTGTGTGTAATGACTCTATATAATATATGTGTTTCACTTTTTGTATTGAGTTACTAAAAAAAAATTAACTTTTTGATGATATTCTAATTTATTGAGATGCATCTGGAATACTCTGTCATATCCCACCTCACCCAAAAGCTCTACAAAGACTGGCTGGGGACGGGTCATGCAGCTTTTATCTATCCCCCCTTTTTCTTCAAGATGTCTGCACCCACATAGCAAATAATCTCCTGTACTTTGTGTCATCCCCACCCCATTGTAGACTGTAAGCTCTTATGAGCAGGGTTGTCATTATTTTTGCTTTAGTTTTTGTATTTTTTTTATAATTGTCACATATGACCGCTTGTATATGAACCCTCTGAATTGTAAAGCGCTGCAGAATATGTTGGCGCTATATAAATGAAGATTATTGTTATTATTATTATTAATGCAGTAATGTTAATGGTGAACATGATTACATCATTTAAAGTGAAGCTAAAATGAACATAAATGCGTATTGGCACTAAACCTCCTAATACAGATTGTATAAATACTTCTTTAGAAATGATATATCCATATACAAATAATTCACTATTGATATGTTCAAGGTTAGTCAAAGACCACTAAACATAGGGAAACAACAGTCTTTTTTATCCTTGTCTGTTCTGCAGTGTGTGAATAATAATAAAAAGCCATCAATATGTGTGACTTAATGGATTTGATTAATCCTCACTTTCCTGCTTGTGAATACAAGCAATACAATGCAACCAAACAGTAGATAGTAATGGCAGCATATATTTAGCTTTATTATTTTAAAAGTATCTGCTAATGTATTATTGATTATTCATATATATTCACCATAATGAAATTGTATCTTAGTGTTAAAGTAGAAAAGCATACTTAAATATGTAACAAGTATGGAACATTATTATGGTTATTGTCTAACCAAACATAGAGCCCCATTCATATTTAAAAAAGACTTACACCTCCTAGGACACTTAAAGGGGTTGTCCAATGAACAAAGTACATTTTAATCAATAGATTCTGGAATTAAAATAATTCCCAAAACTGTATGTGTTAAAAAATCTTCCTGTCCTGAGATAATCTTGTAAATGTGTGCTATGTAAAGGCTGTGTGTCACATATATCAAAGAAGGCCCAGCGCTAACTCAATGGAATGTACTGAAAAGGAAATATCCCATAGTATAGTTAATCCTTTGTCGGGATGTTTATTGAAAAAAAATAAAAATTGAAATTAAAATAGATTTGAAACTAAAATTAAAATTGCAGGGCGTATACATTTTTTTAAAAATAGTAAAGTACTAATAGTAAAATACTATCAATATACATTAATAGTATTATTAGTGTAAATGATACACTCCCTTCAGATGTGGGGGTCCGATGTTGGTGGGACCTGATCTGGATACTTGTAGTTAGAGCCTTGGTGTTCTAAAAATAATAATACCAAGGGTCAGTGTAACTCGTGGACTCAGCCTGGTTTTACTGGATGGGAATCACACGAAATATTACCTTATGCTTTTGCAGTCGATTTGATGGTTTATATCGAGATGGATAAGCTTCAATGCCAGTAAAGGTCGTAATAGAGAGGTACTAGGGAATGGAATAATAACATTTAGTACATTGGTATATGGTAGTCACCTTAAATGCCTGTGGAATTTTAAGTTACCTTTACTGGTAGATCAAGGTGTAACTCTGGGATGTGCCGAACCATTGGGTGATATGTAGATTGATGCACCCCCAGGCTATGGGGTACTCGGGAATCAGGCTGGTGGCGGTCTCTCGGGGATCACGGTAGTCGTGACCCAGTCCCGTGGCCTGGGATCGGTCCAAAAAGGGGTATATTTACAGAGGATTTGTCATGACGCCACCCGGGGTATGTGGTTAGTAGAACCACCGCTGCCGTATTCCTGCTGGGGATGGTGACTTGGGCAGCGTGGATGGTAAGCCCTCCTCGGGTAGGGCTGGAGGGTCCCCAGGGCAAGAGGGATGGTTTGGATGGGGCTTTGTGAAGTATGATGATTCACACAGTCACTTACTTTGCTGCAGCTTCTCCAGTCAGTGTGCAGGGCTGACAGGCTGTGGCTCCTCAGGTGGGACTTTTCTGCGATGCTGCAAGTATAGAGCTCCATGATAGGGCACAGGGCAATAGATGTAATTACCACACACAGACTCCTGATAGCCGTCTCTCAGTCTGTTTACTGGAGTTGACGTAGTTGTTACAAGCTGTCCCTGGAGTCTGAATAGCAGTTCAGGGTGTTTCTCACCAGGCCGGGTCATATTGGCTTCCTCACTGTGTTTGCGTACTGGCCCTGCAGTTGCTTCAGCTAGGCTGCCAGCCTTGTCTCTGTCTGCGTCTACCAGTATGACAGACAACTCGAGTCCTTCACTTTTCCACCCCACCTGGAAAGTCAGTGTTTCTGTATTCTATATGTTGCTGTGTCCCTGGCACTGGGTAGCTGGAGAATCTGGAGTACCCCACTTTCCAGTGTTGACTGCCAGTGTGTCTGAACCTGCACAGTCTCGGACTCCGGTATCCGTTCTTGTGGTGTTCCTCTTGGGAAGGGGAAGCATGGGTGATGTAGCCCCTCCCAAGAAGTTTCTGTCTTTCTCCTCTTTCCTCAGACCCTAGCCTTAGGCCTGGACCAAGTTAGCAATCCTGGGATGAGCTAAGCAGCTTCCAGCCCACCAGGATGTCTTCACAGTGCTGCCCGCACTGCACTGACTTGCTCCTCTCCAGACCAGAATATAGAGGAAGCTCACCCTGAACCCGGGTTTGGTCTCCCGCTTCTGGCCTGAAGGCTTTGGTGTTGTTTGTGTATTGCCTGGGTGGAATACCCCTTACTGCTCTCTGATGACACCTAACAATGGTGACACTGTGGCACTGTGACTCTGGGGTGCCACAAGTTCATCGCTGATCTTCTGGATCGGGGGGGCCTTGTTTGTTTGAGCAGAGTCTCTATGGCACCGGGGATTCAGCTATTATGCCTGCTCTAAAATAGGAGCATTATGACAAATCACTTTATTACCACTATAAGCTATCTCTTATGTCAGGAATATCCCCCAAAGAATAAATTCTACCATGTAGAAATCACCAATCATCACTGTAGTTCTGGGGTGTATCTTTTTTTATGTCACTGTGACATGTCAGTTTGGGCGGGGCAGAGGCGTGGTCACCCCATAGAGCAGATAATGCGCTGTAACAATGATTCCTGGCTGTCAGGACGTCACCATTGTATTTCCAGGGCTAGCGGCTCGCTTCTTCAGGGTGTCTTGACAGCCAGTAGTGAGTCCTGGGTTATAAAGGGGGTGGCATGGATTGATTAGTCCAAAATGGTTCAATCATTAACCCTTACATTGTAACTTGAGTTAGCTTACAGTGCAAAGTGCATTGTACCCTATATGTGTTGGGATTTGTTGGACAGTATAATAAAGTGCCTTATGTTTAATGAGGTTCATAGTGAACTTTATGTGACTGGACAACCCCAGGCATGGGTATGTCTGGAGAAAGTGTATGAGATTCATAATAGTATTATACTTGAATGTATACATGTAGTGGGATCCATTCTAATCACTTTACTAGGGTAGCGTATGGTGCTCATAACAGTAGGTACTTTAGTACAGGAATGGACATATGCTATTTTTATCTGAATTGCCAGCAAGTAAGTCTGGAAGAGGTGGCCTTGCATGCTGCTGACCCTTTTCACTAATAAAGGTTTGCTCTCCAAGAAAAAAGAAAAAAACAAGAATATAAATGTAAACATGATTAATAAAATAATTTTTTTTTAGAAATAATTAAAAAGAAATGTCTAAATCTCTCTTAAATGAATGTTTAAGGGACATTGTAAGGTTCCTGAACTTAATAACTGCTGCTGCCTGAACTTTTATTGACAACGCCAGGGTCACAGAGCCGGTTCTCGACCTCCATGACTCCCGAGCAGTACCATAGTCTGGTTCCGAGTACCAGACAGTATCACAAAGAGGATGCACAGACACACTAAACCGGGTCTCATGCTCCCAAAGAATGTGGAAAATACTGTGTAATGGCACCCACCAAAAAGAACATGCGCCATGTGCATGCGCACGGGAATCGAATGGCCTCCCATCGTGAGTTGGGCTGCCGAAAAGTACGCAAAGCCATACCCGCCCACTGTAAGGACTTTGATACCAAAGGGCCCGCCTATCCTCCCAAGGGATCAACCTACAGGTGTGACCGACAGCGAAAGAGAAAGGATCCATCCACGAAAGGGAGAGGAAAGAGAGAGATCTGGAGGCGGTGCAGCAGGGTGTGTCGTGGGAGGCACAGTGTGGAACCCGGTTGGCACAATGGCGAGTGGAGGTCAGCAAGCTCCGGAACGTGGGGTAAATGACTCCCCTAGCCAACCAGAGAGTGATCCAAGCCCGAGCCAGCTGCCCATGATGGACCCGAATATTTTGTGGGAAGAAATGAAGGAGTTGATCCGACAGCTCATAAAAGCACAGATGACAATGGTGGAGAGATGGAGGCAGGCCTTGCTGCAAAATGTGACTCAGCGGTGGGCCGCCTCGCACCCAGTTTCCTCGACATCCGAGGAAGATGAAGGAAAGGAACCCAATGCTGGGAACAACAACGGAACAGGTATAGACGTTGCCCCGATAGCCAAAGAGACCCTGATAGGGCCTGTTGAACCCCCTCGTGCCCCAAAACTTGGGCGGGAGCTACAAGTCTTGGCCTGGAATTAGACCCCATTCACCGGGGAGGATTGGCAGTCCCGCTAACACCAGAACCCTCATCCCAAAAAGTACACGGGGAGTGGGTGGTGTTCAGATGGGAGAATCGGTGTGGAGAGCTCATGGGATTCCCTGGCGAGGCCCAGGCAGGAGAGGCCAGCGTAGAAACCCTCAGCTGGGAGAAGCACTGCTGGCAGCGGGTCAACAGGTGGGAGGCTGAGGAGGAAAAGTGGGGGGTCCAGTGGAGGGCCCTGGAGGAGTGGAACATGCAGGCCAAGGCTCAGGCCCGTAAAATGCGGCCCGCCAAACTGTGCCCACAGAGGCAAGCACCATAGTGACCTTTGATTTAAAAAGAGGATGGGGTTTATAAAAGAACCAGGTGTGGTCTCAGACCTCTTCATAACCCGGCAGAATGTAGAGGAACACCTGTCAAAAGGACACCCTGATAGAGACTTGCACCTGGGAGACATAGTCACCTTTACGAGACATGAAGGTGAACGCGGGTAGTACGCCCTCAAGGTGAAGAGAGTACTTAAAGACCCAGTGCCCCCTAAACCAGCATCAGCAGTGAGAGCCACGCAACCTGTGGCTACAATACCAAGGAAAAAACTATCCCTGGTGCGGGAGTAGGCAACATAGACACCTGTTGTCAGTTATACATGGCCTGTAACACCGGCAAAAAAAGGTGCAGTTGAGGTGGCAAAAAGATCTGCCTTAGGAGACAAACAAAAAGAGGACAGAATGTGTGTAAATTAATTTCTTCTAGTTAACCTGGTTAGTGCAAGAGTAATGATTAATGTAACTTAGAATAATGCGTCTTGCGTGAGTTTGCTGAATATTTGCTATATCATGGTCAATTGATCATGGACAGTGAATGATCAGAACTAATTGTAAATAGTTACACTCGGTGTGCTCCATGTTGGTTTTGAGATTGACATTTGGAAAGTAGTACTTTATGATTGACCACAAAACAAAAACAAAAAGGCGTGGCGGAACCATGGTCCAATGTGGAGATCAGCAATGTCCTATTGCAGGCCCAGGACCTACATTGGGGGGATTTATTAAACAGGTTCCCTATAAAGCACTAAAAAAAACTATGAAAAAGTCACCCGGTGAGGGACTCTTGCCAAACTCAATCTTTGCACTCCGTTTTAAACCTGGCTTTTTAATTTTATTCACTAACAAAATTCTAGGAACCATTATCATAAATATGTCACTAGCCGCATAATCTCACTTCTACTGAACCAGATAAAGATCAACGGCAATTCCAACACCACACTCGGGTTTATAAATGCATATACGTTTTTATTACAAATTACCGTATATACTCGCGTATAAGCCGAGTTTTTCCGCCCAAAAATTGGGCTGAAAAGTACCCCCCTCGGCTTATACGCGAGTCAGTGAGGGTATACAGCAGCCCCGGCAGCCCCAGCGGTAGTATACAGCAGCCCCAGTAATCCAGGGCCCCCCCAGCCTTGCTCCGGTCACCTGTAAAGCAAAATATACTTATCACTGTCCCGCTGCCGTCCGCGCCCGCCGCTGCCGACATCCCCGATCCTCCATCTTCATGCGTCTTCTTCCGACTTCCTGTGTTCGGCGCCGGCAATGACATCATTGCCTGCGACGAACACAGGAAGTCGGAAGAAGACGTATGAAGATGGAGGATCGGGGATGTCGGCAGCGGCGGGCGCGGACGGCAGCGGGACAGTGATAAGTATATTTTGCTTTACAGGTGACCGGAGCAAGGCTGGGGGGGCCCTAGATTACTGGGGCTGCTGTATACTACCGCTGGGGCTGCTATACACTACCACTGGGGCTGCTGTATACTACCACTGGGGCTGCTGGGGCTGCTATAAACTACCACTGGGGCTGCTGGGGATGCTGTATACTACCACTGGGGCTGCTGGGGCTGCTGTATACTACCACTGGGGCTGCTGGGGCTGCTATATACTACCACTGGGGCTGTTATATACTACCACTGGGGCTGCTGTATACTACCACTGGGGCCGCTGGGGCTGCTATACACTACCACTGGGGCTGCTGGGGCTGCTATATACTACCACTGGGGCTGCTATATACTACCACTGGGGCTGCTATACACTACCAATGGTGCTGCTGGGGCTGCTGTATACTACCACTGGGGCTGCTGGGGCTGCTATATACTACCACTGGTGCTGCTGGGGATGCTGTATACTACCACTGGGGCTGCTGGGGCTGCTGTATACTACCACTGGGGCTGCTGGGGCTGCTATATACTACCACTGGGGCTGCTATATACTACCACTGGGGCTGCTGGGGCTGCTATACACTACCACTGGGGCTGCTGGGGCTGCTATACACTACCACTGGGGCTGCTATATACTACCACTGGGGCTGCTATATACTACCACTGGGGCTGCTGTATACTACCACTGGGGCTGCTGTATACTACCACTGGGGCTGCTGGGGATGCAATATACTACCACTGGGGCTGCTGTATACTACCACTGGGGCTGCTGTATACTACCACTAGGGAGGCCTGTATACCACTGGGGGGGCCTGTATACCACACTGCTGGGGGCTGTATACCTGTGCTGGGGTCCACCCTCGGCTTATACACGAGTCAATAGGTTTTTCCAGATTTTTGGGGCAAAAGTAGGGGGGTCGGCTTATACATGGGTCGGCTTATACACGACTATATACGGTAGATCAAATCACACAAGATAAAACCATTCCCTAAAACAACTCCAAGACAGTGTGGATACAGTTATATATCATGATTACAGGCCTGTATACCATAACAGTACAATCAAAACTATGTCAGCATACAATGGGTTTCAAACTATGCATTAATCCATATACCTCCTTTCTCCCCTTTTCATTTCCTCAATTGAGGACAGGGATACAGAATTGTATATCGTAACCATCCCATACTCATCATATTGCAAGTATTCACATGTAAGATTGTTACCATACCGCACCACACTGCCCAGCACCTCAACATTTCGCTCACCGCTTTGTCAGAAGTAAATGAGGAGACCAGCAATATCCTGTTGCCCGCCCAGGACCTACATTGGTGGGTTTTATTAAAGGGAACCAACCACCTCAGATGACGTGTATAAGCTGTTAATACATGTCCCTGGACCCTACCTACACCATTGCAGCTATCTTTTTGCTAAGAATATTGATAACAGCAAACCGAAATAAACAGTTTATAAACTTACATGGCTTTAGTACATGAGGGCGTCTCCCTTGGGCTCCAGTACGAGAGGGCTGTGTCTCCAGCAGCTTGAGTGGCTTTCCTCCCCCTCCCTCTCTGTTTGCAGGACGTCACTGAAGGACGTGATATTATCTTTCTGTGGGCGGGCACGGACGGGAGCTGGCTTGCGTGCCCGCCCACAATAAGATAATATCACGTCCTTCAGTGACGTCCTGCAAACAGAGAGGGAGGGGGAGGAAAGCCACTCAGGCTGCTGGAGACACAGCCCTCTCGTACTGGAGCCCAAGGGAGACGCCCTCATGTACTAAATCATGTAAGTTTATAAACTGTTTATTTCGGTTTGCTGTTATCAATATTCTTAGCAAAAAGATAGCTGCAATGGTGTAGGTAGGGTCCAGGGACATGTATTAACAGCTTATACACGTCATCTGAGGTGGTTGGTTCCCTTTAAACAGGTTCCCTATAAAGCACTAAAAAAACAATGAAGAAGACACCCGGTGAGGGTCTCTTGCCAAACTCAATCTTTGCACTTCGTTTTAAACCTGGCTTTTTAATTTTTCTACCTTTTTTTCTTAATATTACGTAGCGTTCAAGTGATTAGTGCCGCCCGGGAAGGGAAGAAGTTTGTTAATGTTAATGTGTATTATAAAAATTTGCATGTTGCCACATCTTTTACAAGGTATGAGGCGCCCCTATGGGTCCAGTCACCACAGACGTACTGCACCTTAGTCAGAGGTGTGGAACCTCCAACCCCAGGTAAGGCGGGGACACTACCCAGTACCCACACACACCGCATGCACCATTAGTCACTCCAGGCCAGAAAGATCAGGAAATTGATCAAACACTCATTCCTGCCTGAAGATGTGGCTAATATAGGGTGGTAGGTGGAACTGTAAAAAGGGGAGCCATTAGAGGGAGTGACAGGAAGAGCAGTGAAAGAGGAGACACCAGGAAGTGAGCCAGAGACAGGAAGTGGAAACACAAGGAGTGTGGAGCTCCAGTGAAGGAGTTGGGAATGAGAAGAACCAGGAGGACTAGAGCCAGAGAAGCTAGTCCTCGGGAGAAAGAGCCAGAGGGAGCCAGGCAGGAGCTCCAGGGGAGGAAGGACCCCCAGAGGCACAGTAAGTGAGAAATCTACCCGTGGGAGTCACATCCATTGCCAGTCGTAAGTAAGTGGGGGCACCAGGGCTGCAGAGGGTCACTGGGCCTAGACTAGTAGAGGAGACTTGAGGCCTCAGCTAGCCAAGTGAAGGCTGCTGCATCTCCAGGAGCAGCAGCCAAATCCACGTCATTCGCTGCAAAAGTGGCCGGATAAGCCCAGAAAAGGTACACAGAACAGGGTGCCGGCTAAGTGTTTCCAATCTACCTGGGAGTTGCTTGATCCCTGGCTCGTAGGACACAGCCCCCAGCTGGACTTTACCACCTGAAAACAATGTGTAAACATGTGGAACTGCAACAGTTGTGTCACACACAGGGTATGGGGTACTCTGGTACCAGGCGGCAAAGGGTTAACTGCTGTGTCACGGGGAATGGCGGCCGCGCCTGATCCCGTGTCCTGGGTCTATCTTTAAAAGGGGAAATTATATACAGGGGATTATTTACAAGTTTATAGTTTGTCGTGACGCCACCTGCAGTACCTGGTGAGATGTCACCAGCTTCTCTCCAATACTCCAGAGGTTGGTGGTATTGCGGCTGAGTTGTTGTAGTCCTCCACAGGCAGGACTGGGACCTCCAGGGCAGTGATTCCTCTGGAAGGAATGAGTTCGTGCAAAGAAGATGCAGCAGAATCAAAAGTCACTTCACCGGGTACTTTACTGGAACTTAAGCAATATTGTTACAGTCCTCAGTGCAGTTGACTGTTACATGACAAGTGGCTACGGGTGGCTGCAACAGGATCTCTGGAAGCTGGACGGAACCCCCAGCATGTGCCTTTCTTGTTCCTTATCTTCTCTGCTTCCCAGTAGCTGTGTGAAGCCTGACCTCATAAAGAGTAGATCTGACCTCCTGCTGTCTCTCTTTCCTTCCCTTGCTCCCGTCGGGTAACCTTCTGTTGATCACCGCAGCTGGCCTGCTGTGTCTGGTTCCCTCTAATGGTCGCTTGAGAATCAGGGCCATATCTAGAGATACCCCAGTGTTGCGGATTTCTGCAGGCCATAAAGGTTCCTACAGGTGCGGGCTCCGGTACCCGGTTCTTCTCCTAGAACGAACTCCCTCGGAGCTCCTTGCTCCCTTCTCTGCTCTGTGTCTGGGATCTGTTCTGGTTGCTCCCTGGGTCCTTCAGCTGAGGAGACCCTCCTTCATGCCTCAGGCTCCCTGCCTGGAACTCAACTAGCTCTTCAACCCGGAGGCACAGACCTGAAGCCAAAAAGGCCTCCAGCCAAAGACTTCCTTGCTGCCCCTGGGGGCGACTATATAACCTCCCGGGTTCCCTCCCACTGCATGATCTAGTGTGGTGTGTGGGTTTAGGGTTCCCACTACCATCCTGAAATCTACTTGCAGCTGGGGTGACTACACTTCTTTTACGGGTGCAGTACCCCTCTGTGGCACCTACATAGTGGGGCGCCACAGTTGTGTCCTTTAATAATTCTGGCATCCTCTGCCCTGCTCTGCAACTTCACCACCATCTGCACATTGACTTTTACACCTGCCCTAGGGTACTGCTCCACCTACAGGGAGTGACAACATTAGGCTGCATTGTCATCTGCTCCGGAGGTCTGAACTGCAGTGTCGGCCATCCCTGGCCGAGTATGGTAGGTGGCGTCATGACTTCAATCCCCAAAACCCATCAATCCTGAACTTTAATTGACACTGCCAGGGTCACAGAGCAGGGTTTCGACCCTCGTGACTCTCCAGCAGTACCGCAGCCTGATTCCGAGTACCCCACGGCGTGTCAAGAGCAATATACTGTATGGGCCCTTTTCAGTTTAACTCTTCATAATGCTCAATGCCTCCTGCTTTGGAGATGGAAGTGAACACACTTACCACTTGGGCCCCTCTGCAGCGGCATAGGCTGCACCAATAGTAAGGCACCTTTATTTTTTTGCTTCATTCGAAATGGACCACAGAGAACAATAGATAGCAGTGTAAGGGTGGGTTCTCATTTGCATTTAGCACTGCAGCATATGGAGCGCATACGCAGTGCCAAACGCAAACATTTTCATGTGAGCGCAGTGGAGATTGTCCGCATGCGTTCACATGAAAATGTCAGTGAGACTGCTTGGCCACCCAACCAGCAGCGGCGGCCGGGAGGCTGAGATCAGCGGTAAAGATCCCGGCAACCGCCGCTGATCTCTTTCTCCGTGCTGCCGCTCCTCCCTGCCGCCGCTCCTCCCTGCCGCCGCTGATCTACTTCTTCACCACTGGTTTGTTTAAAATAGCAGTTGATGCTGTTAGCCGATAGACATCCTCTAAAGTGAACCTGTCACCTCCTAAAAGCAACCTAACCTATCAATACATGTCCCTGCACCTTCCTATTGCCATTATAACTATCCCTCTCTCTGCTAAATGCTTGCTTTCAATGTTCTAAAAAACATTTTTAGACTTACTCATTAAGATGATAATGAAGCGGGGGCTATATGCAATAGTCCCCCTGGACGTGTTGGTTTGCAGCCTCCACGATCCTTTATCACGCCTCATGGGCGTGATATTGTAATAAGAATCCTCTCTGCCCCAGCCTGTGTCTGACATTGCTCTCCAGTTCCGGGTATGATACGAATCGTGTCATTTCCGGTTCTGATGACGTCGATACACCTTCTTTTAGTGGCCTGCTTCAAGTAGCGCATTGCACAATCCCCTGCATTCCCTGATGGAGGAGTATAGCAGGCTCTGAAACGCATCGGTTGGATCCAATAAACCTGAAGTAATTTGAAGCTATTGGCTACGTGTCTTCTGTGGCAGCGCGGACCGGCAACACATTGTCCCTTTGAATCCTTAGCTAATCCACCACATTGCACATGGAGGTGTGGGTCTTGCAGCAGTCACCATTACATGTTTCTCATACTGGTTGTGTGTTACACAACTTGAAAGGGTGAGCTCTGATTATTATGGCTTCTGAGGCACTCTGCATTTAAAACGATAAGACCCTATTGCGCATGCTTCCTTTGCAGTGATTATATTGAGGAATAAGGGGATGTCTCTCAAGATTATATCCCTTATCCATTCCTTTACCCCATCCAATCTCGATCTGTTAATATGAGGACGTTTCAGAATATTGTGGAAAATTAATTGAAAATATTACATGAAAAATCTAGCAACATCTACAAATTAAACCTTAATGCAGGTGAAAAACAAGGCATTACATGAATTAGAAATGCAAATTTTCACTTCATGAAGAAGTGACAAACTCTAATGCCACCTAATAAAGGTAGCAATCCTAAAAGTCATAATCAACTCTTTAACAAGACTGTTAATATGACTCAGGATTTGTGCCAGTTCAGAACACCAAACTGCAGACGCTGCGTTTTGAGGTGATTTCCCCTTATCAGTGCAGTGTGTGGGAATTCTGACCTGGCTGTATGAGAGGCCAAGACGAGGTCTGGAGGAACAGCTGTTTTTCTTGTGGAGACTTTTTTGCCAGCCGGCAATGAGGAGACTTAAAGCCACAAGGCTCCTCTGGGAAATTACATATGCAAATTGTCACTTCAGTGAGGAAGTGACAAACTCTACTGCTACCTAATAAAGGTAGCAATCCTAAAAGTCATAATTGACTCTTTAACAAGTCTTTTAATATGACTCAGGATTTGTACCAGATCAGAACCATATTAAAAGTCTTGTAAAAGATGTTACAGAATGTTATGAATATGCTCAAGAATACTAATATACAGCGTGGGCCATTTATATGGATACACCTAAATAAAATTGGACTGGTTGGTGATATCAACTTCCTGTTTGTAGCACATTAAAATATGGAAGGGGGAAAACTTTTCCAGATGGGTGGTGACTATGGCAGCCATTTTGAAGTTGGCCATTTTGGATCCAAATTTATCTTTTTCAATGGGAAGAGGGTCGTGTGACACATAAAACTTAACGTATATACTCGTGTATAAGCTGACCCGTGTATAAGCCGACCCCCTACTTTTGCCCCCAAAACCT